>AMCV02000007.1:2053941-2064272 GCA_000350065.2 Colletotrichum orbiculare MAFF 240422
GGCTACTTTAGTACTTTGTTTAATCTAATACTAGTAATACTCTCTTTATAGCTAAAGTATATTAAATGTTGAATTTAGTATAAAATATAAAAGTAATATAAAATATAAAAGAAATATAAAACACAAACCAATGCAAAATTACCTCTAGTTATATAAATCCTTTTAATTATATTGAAAACTACAAAATTTGATAAATAATTCTTCTCTATGAGAAAATACCTTTTATTTAATATTTTATTATATTTTAAATTCTTATTATAATATACTTCTCTCTCTCTCTCCCTTACCTTCTTTGTATTATTTTATATTCTTTTTTTTATCTTTATTCCTTCTTCTTATTACTATTAATAACTATTATAATTTATCTTTCTATATATATTATTACCTTATTTATTATTATAAATCCCTTTAGACTTTAACTATTAGATTTCTTAATTATTTAGTTACTTCTACTCTATCCCTAGAATAGTATCTAAACTCTCTACCCTATATACAGATTTAACTATAGATTCTACGTAATAATAGTATTCATACTAATACTAACTTATAACTAGTTGAAATAGTAATAAAAATACCTATTATTATAGATAATTATATCTTTAGTTCCGATATTTAACCCTATAGTAATAGAAGACCTTATAATAATAATCTATATAGGGAAAACCTTATTAAGACTAAGGCTTAATATATATAACTAAACGTTACTATTAAGGTGATAAAGTTAAGAATCTTTTTAAACCTCTGAAAAGTAAAATAAAATAAAGTATTAAAAGCCAGGCATTCTATAATCTATTACTCTTCTATATCTTTTATAATACAACTAAAATCCCCTTAAAATCTATATAGCTACTTATAATTAGAGAAATATACTATAAGTATAGTAATATTTACCTATAACCCTTATAACTAAAGCTATTAATTTATTAAATTAGATTTTCATAAAATTATCCCAAAAGCTACAATTAAAAGGCAGCCTATAGATATTTAAAAAACATTTATCTAGCTATCTTAGAAATTATTATATTAAGCTAAAAGTCTTAGAGACTAGGTATTAATTAGATAATACTTTAATATTAATATACTACTATAATATTATTCACTAAATATTTTAGAATATTATAATAATATACTTATAAAAGTTCTAGAAACTATTAAACTATAACAGAAGTATTTATATCTATATAAATATTATTTATATATCAGCTATACTTAATATATTAAAATTATTTACTAATAAGAATAAACTAAGTCTTACTATACTTATATAAAAATCGTAAGTCAGCTTATATTAATAGTAGAGAACTTTTATATTAATAATATAAAGTCTTATCTTAAATATATATAAAGCTTAGTCTAGAAGATATTAAAATTATAAATATCAAAATCATTATAAATATTCAAATAGAATACCTATAGTTAGTAATAATTAAATATCTAAAGACATTGAAATTATATATAGCTATAAAGGCGTAAAAGTTTTAAGTTATCGCGGAAGCAGTTATTAATTATTTATTATTTATAAAAAAGTTAATATAAGGCGGGTATACTAACTACTATAATTATCACAAGTTTAGCTTTAGATTAACTAGGGGCTAGCTATAGTAGTTAGTAAGAGAGTAGGAAGGCTAATGTTATATTTCAGGAGGTAATATATCTATTAATAGTTATAATAGAAAGCAAGCTATTAGCCCCTCCCGATTTCTTAATTATAATATTTACAAAGTTATTTTTACTATCAATCTAATAAACTTTAAGATTTCCCTTTATTTATATAACTATCTAAATATTATAATATTAATTATTAAATATTCCTCTTTTATTATACCTCATTTAATAAGGTAAATATAGAAAGAATGTAAGTTAATATAAATTACTATTAATATTATTAATATCTTCAGATATTTAGTTATTTCCTTAAGAATAATGAAGATTATTTATTCTATATTAACTCTTTTAATTATATTATACATTTTAAAAGTTAATATATTTTATATAACTCTCTTTAAATTAATAGAGGAAGGGTAGATAATATTACTTTTCAATTTAAAAATACTATTATTCTTATCATTTTCTTTTATCTCTAAAATAATACTAAATTTTGATTCAAATAGTATACTTTTATTATTAATAAGCGACTTATTAATAAATATATAGAGCTTTATCTTTTTTAATGTCAATAAGGGCAAATACTAAGCCTTATTCTAAAGCTTCTATTTATCATATAAACTATTTATCAAATTTCTTAATATCTCTTTCAATTAAGGTTCAGTATTAAGCTATAATAGAGAAGTTAGAATATATAAGTTATATATACTTCTTATATTTATTATCTAATACATATTGATTTTACTTTATTTAATATATAATGAATAAGTCTAATCGTCTTACTTTAGCCTTTTTAAATAATAATTATATTATTATTATTCCTAAGTATTATTATATTTATATTGAATATAAAAGGTTTATTATTTATAAATATTAACTTTAGTTTTATTATAAATCCTAATTATTAGAGTTTCTCGTCTTCTTTACTATTAAATTCAAATAAGTAGAAATTAAAAATATTATCTATCTATATATTTATAATTCTAAAGTATAAATTATTTAGTTCAAAGATTATAAAGTATAAATTATATCATATGCTTCTATCTTTAGTCTATCTTCATAATAATGAGAGTATATTATATATTAAAATATATCTAAGTTTATAAAGCAATATAATAACTAAATAACAATAATAATAATACTTTCTAAATATAACTATTATAAACCATTAAGTAGTTTTATTGATATAAAATAAATTAATCATATTTCTACTTATTTATATTCCTAGGTCGTATCATAAAACTAGACTTCTAGAGAAATATTAAATCTTAATATTATTAATAATATGAATGTAAAGCAATAATTAGCTTATCATATTATTTATAATTATATAAAGATATAGGTCTTCTTCTAATTATTAAAGCCTTTAATAACTAGTTGTAACTTCTTATATGATATATAATTAATATTACTAACTTTATTAAGAAATCTCAAATTAAAGATTCCTTTTTATTTATATTCTTAAAGATTAAAATATTTAAGATATAGTATTCTTTCTACTAATAAAATTTCTTATTCTTTAACATATTACTCTTTAAAGAATTTATTTAATATTCCTATAAGAATATTTTAATAAAAGTTAATAGTTTTAATTAATATGTCTACTTTATGTATCATAAGAAAGATATTATAATATATAGTATTAGAAAAGCTAGCGTTTATAATAAAGATATTATTTTTATATAGTTATCTTTATTATCTTAGTCTTTCTTTGAATATTATTATTATAATTATTTCTTCTAATAGAATTTCTCTTTTAGTTGTATTATTACAAAAGTCTAATTATTACTTTCTTAAACTAAAACTAGTAATATAATTTAATTACCATTATTTAGAAGGGGTTAGGCTTACTTTCTATCTCTATAATATATATCTTATTATTAACTAAGATAAATCTAAAGAATTGATTTGTATCTTAATATTTTTAATAGATATATATATCTAACTACAATAAGAGTTAATAGATAGAAATAATAAAAAGACTATTATATATATTTAAAATATTCAAAACCTACTATTATATATAGATTGTATATATCTCGTCTATTATGTTTAAAATAATTATTACATATCTAATTATATTTAGAAAAAGTAATAATAACAAAGAATTAAGTATATTTTAAAAACAATTAGAATTAGTATAAGGCTATTAAGACTACTAATATTATTAGTTACTTTCATTATATTTTAAAATACGTCTTTTCTTAATATTTCTAATATCTTATTACGTATAGTTATACAGATTTTCTATGAAAGAATATAATATTATATAATTCTATTAATACTATTATAAATGTTAAGTAGTATAAGTTTCACTTTACTATTTATATTATTAACCTCTTTTTGAAAGCTTTTAATAGTAAAAATATATTTTATATTAAGAATAATTCTATCTAAGAAACTTTAATACATATTAACTTAATATTATTCTTTATATATACTATATATTGTCTATAGAGATACTTCTTATAAACATTATAATTATAAGTACTGTTACTATATTAACTATATATAATATAAACTTACTATCATTAAAATATATAATATCAATAATAGTTTCTATATTAAATTTATATTTATCTTTAAAATTAAATTAGAATTAATATAATATCTTACCATTTATTTAGTATTAATAGTAATCTTTTATAATAATCTAAATCTTATTGATAATTACTATCTAGTCTATTCTATTAAAGATATTATTTAACTTATAGATATTAAAGTAGTTATATTTATTATAAAATTATTATATTTCTATTTCTATAAAAGAATGAATCGTTTTATTATAAAAACCTTTTTAAATTAAGAATTCTATATATATATATTATACTTTTCTATAAGTAATAATACTCCTTCTCATTTAATATTATTATGAGAGTTATTAAGGTAAATGAAAAGTTAAGTTATATTAAGGAAATTAAAAAGAAATTAGCTAATCATTAATTCAATACTAAAATCAATAATTCTCTAGATATAGAGATTTAAATCATATCGAGACTTATAAAGCCTTAATTATTTTTAAATCTTAGGTTTTTTTTAGGGTGATGTTATTAAAATAGATATTAAATATAATTTTGTAACAGACTTTGAATTATTATATACTTCTTATAAATAGTCTTCACATTTCTATATCTAAAAATATATTTTTGACTATAATTTTAGAAAGTTTCAAAATTTTAAAAATCTCTAATTTAATTAACATTATAAAGTAATAATAAATGTAATTCTAAAAGATTTGTATATATTTCTTAGAACTCATTATTTTAATTTTACTATTTGCTTTTATAATGTAAGTTATCATAAAGCTTTCTTTAAATATCTTACTTATATTATTATATAATACTTCTATAGTTATTTCTATTAGTATAGCATTATTAAAATAAATAGTAATCTCTATTACTAATTCCACATTAATAATAAATACTTTCTTAAAATATGATATTACTATTTAATATTCTTTAATAGTATATTTTATTGATTAGTATTTTATTATTAGTTCTTAATATACTTAGTATTTATCATATATACTTCTATTTTAAGAGGGACTAATAGCTAACTCTCTACTATAACTATTAGTAGATATATTAACCTTTAAAATATAACTTTAGCCCCCCTATTGTTCTACTAACTATTATAACTAGCTTCTAATTAATCTAAAGCTAAACCTCTTATAGATATAAATAGTATACTTATTTTATATTAATATTTTTAATAATAAATAATTCACAACGCCTTCTTCGACAATCTTTTATTCTTATATCTTTATATCTTTACGCTTTTATCCTATCACGCCTTTATAACTATCAATATATAATTTCAATATCTCGAGATATTTAACTACTACTTACTATAGGTACTCTATTTAAATATTTATTATAATCTTAATATCTATAATCTTAGTATCTTCTATACTAAGTTTTATCTATTTCTAAGGTAAGACTTTATATCATTAATATAAAAGCTTTCTATTACTAATATAAGCTAACTTATAATCTCTATATAAATAAAATAAGATTTTGCTTATTCTTATTAGTAAATAATCTTAATAGATTAAGTATAATTAATATATAAATAATACTTATATAAATATTAATACTTCTAATATAATTTAATAGCCTTTAAAATCCTTATAATTATATTATTAATATGTTTTAAAGTATATAGTAATTAATATTATAGTAGCATATGAGTATTAAGCTATTATCTAATTAATACTGAATTTCTCAAATTATCAACTTAATATCGTAATTTATAAATTAGTTAGATAACTATTCTTAAAATATTTATAGGCTACTTATTAATTATAACTTTTAGAGTAATTCTATTATAACCTAATCTAATAAACTAATAGTTTGAATTAAAGGAGTTATAAGTAAATATCATTATATTTATTATATATTTCTCTTCTTATTAGTAGTTATATAGATTTTAAGGGGATTTTAAATCTATTATAAAGAATATAGAAGAGTAATAAGTTATAGAATATCTAGTTCTTAGCGCTCTATTTTATCATATTTTTAAGAAGTTTAAAAAATTCTTAACCTTATAATCTTAATAGTTACTTTTAGCTATATATATTAAACCTTAACCTTAATAAGACTCTTTCTAATTATTACTATTAGGTCTTCTATTGCTATAAGATTAAATATTAAAACTAGAAGTATAATTAATTATAATAATAGGTAATTTCATTACTATTTTAACTAATTATGAGTTAGTATTAATATAAATACTATTATTAGATAAAACTTATAGTTGAATCTATATATAGAGTGAAGAGCTTAGATACTATTCTAAATATAGAGTAAAAGTAATTAAATATATTTCTATTTTAAAGTTTCTTATAAAATAGTTTCAAGATATTATTACTATCTAGTTGATATAGAAGTTAATACAGTTACTACTAGTTAAAGTGTTAATTATATTTTAAACCATTATATATAATTAGCTACAAATTAATTATAATTTATAATAAAATTATTCTGTATTTAAATCATTTTTTCAATTTCCAAGAATGTCTAGAATATATTTATATATTTTATCAATAATAAGTTTATTCTATTTATAATATTAAATAAGATATTAATTCTAATTAATATATTTAGGATATAGTTATATATATCTCTTTATTAACTTTCTATTATAAATCCTAAAGATGTAAATAAATATATTTAAATAAGTTATCTCTAATTATTATTATTTTAAATAGTTTAATTATATTAATATAATTATAGGTTCTAGTCAATATCTTGAGATGTCTATTCTTTTATTTTTTATAGTAATTATAATAAGCTATATAAGCCTTAAATTTAATTTTCATTATAATAAATATTTAAGTAATTAAAGAGTTATTTTAAATTAATATAATTGATATCTTATAAAATATATATATATATATTTATCTAGCTAATATATAATCAAACATTCTTCTTATAAAGTCTTATTTACTACTATAGTTAATATATTTGGTAATACATATTTATATCTTATTTTTTAAAAGTATTTCAGTTTTTATCTCTATACTTCTTGTTTAATTAATATGTCTTACTTAACAATATTTTAACTTTCTTATAAACTTAACTAAACATAATATATTACTTTACAAATATTTAGTTACTTTTCTTAAGATATATATAAAATATTAAGAGTCTCTATGATTCTAATTGTTATTCTTTCTAATTAGAACTATTTCTTATAATAAGACTTTATATAAATATAATTATCTAAATATTTAATTTAGCTAGCTATAAGTTTAATATCAATATACTTCTAATAATTAATACTAATAATATAATTCAAATCAGAATTACTTCTATTTTTAGCTATTTAATATAAAAGGTTACTATCTTATAATAAGTATAAATATTTTGACTTCTAGGGATTACTTAATATATTCTAAACTTCCCTTAATTTTCTATCTTAACTAAAAGTAGTCTTTTTAATTATATTTACTATTCTCTTCTATTTCTTAGATTAATATATTGTTATTAAACATTTCTATTGATTTCTCTTTTTTCATTTCTTTATTTATAAAGAAATATATCTTTCTATTAACAAAGTAGGTTTTAAGCAATTATAATATTTTTCTCCTTATTATATTAAAATTTATTTCTTCTTGGTTTTAGAAGACTTCTTAGTAAGTATTGTATAAATCTTTAAGATATGAGTTTTATTCTTCCCATATCTATATATACTAATTAATATATATATTATTAATACTCATATTCTATCAGAAATTATAATTTATTTTCCTTATTAATTAAATATAACCTTTTAATATATACTTATTTAAGACTTTATTTTAATTTATTAGAATATTCTTTTGTACTTATTAATACAAATTACTTTTTTCTAATTATTTTGTATCTCTTTAAGATTATTAATCAAGTCTGAAGAAGGAGATATAGTCTAAAATCATAAATTAGAAGAATCTTTTTAAATAGTATAATTTTATTATATCGTAATTATAAATATCTTTCTAAGAGCTATAGCTTTAGAAATATATATATTTATTGAACAAATTATAACTATTAAGTAGAAGTCTCTTTCTAATAGAATTCCATATAAATCTTTCAATCTGAACCTTCATAGATTTCTTAAAACAGACTAATTATATTTAATAATATATAAAGAAATAATATCATCTAACTAGGTAGAAATAAGATTAAAGTTAATATAATTATCAATCTAATCTGTTTAATTCTTACTATATAAATATACTATCAAGGATAAGTAGAAATAATAAGAAATGATAAGTAAGTACTATAAGTTATTATGATATATAACTATTAATATATAAAATAACATTCTCTCTTAATACTTTATGAAAAGTAGATTTAAAAATAACAACCATTATATTTATTAAACAAGTAGTAATATTTACTTTATCTTATTAATATACATCTTCCTTTCTTATAATATCTCTTATAGTTATCTTCTCCCTTATACTTTAAGTCTTACTATCAACTATTCAATATCTTCCTCTTTAGATTTCTAGAATATATAGTAGTTATACTTAGTTAAATACTTATATATTTAATTTAATACTTCTTATATTGTTAATGAATGATATTAGTCAGTCTTTTTTATTATTAATATATAATTATTACAACGAGGTCTTCTACCGCTATAGGGTTGAATGTTAAAACCAGGGGTATAATTGTCTATAACAATAGGTAATTTCATTACTATTTTAACTAGTTATAAGCTAGTATTAGTACGAATACTATTATTAGGTAAAACTTATAGTTAAATCTATATATAAGGTGTAGAGCTTAGATACTATTCTAAATATAGAGTAAGAGTAACTAAATATTAAAAATATTTGAATGTAAAGTAAAATAATAGAGAAGTCTTTTAATATATAAGATTTAATAAGATAGTAAAAGAATTATAATAGTAATTAATAGAGAAATTAATTATTAAATATAAGTAATAGAATGAGAGATGAAGTTTAGGTTTTTCCTTTCTTATACTAAAGAGTTAGTTAGAATAAGTAAGTATATTAGAAAAGAACTAATTACTTAAAGAATGAAAATATAAGAAACTATAAGGCTACTTTTTAAATTTTAAATAGAGTCAATTGAAAAAGTAGTTATACTATATAATATATCTCTTAATATTTAAAATAACTAGAGATTGCTATATAAAGCTAAAGAAACCTAGTTTAAATAGTATTCTTATTAGTAAGTATTAAAGTATATTCTAAGCCTTTATTAAGACTTATAATTTTGCTAGGAATACATTTATATTTATAGATATTAAATATACCTACTCACGAGATCTTATAAATAAAACATTATAAAAAAGCTCTTTAAAGTTAAATTTAAAAGATATATTAGATACCTAATAAACTATATTCTAAATACTTATAATTTCTATAAGATTTAAATCTCTACATTCTAAAAGATTATTATTACTTTAAATATTAAATTTAATAAGATAAGGTTTTACTTAAGATAGGAGTTATATAACATACTTATAAAAGAAGTTATAAAACTACTAGTTGAATTAATTATTAAAAAAGAAAAAGACTCTATTCTTAAAATATTTAGAAATTAAAAATAATAAGAATACGTAATCAAGAAACCTTTCCTCTACTAATTATTCTATTAATATTAGAAGTAGCTTAAGACATTAAGCTAAGCCTAGAGTTAGTTTTAAAGATTAATAAGAAAAATTTAATTATAGTTAAACCAATATCTAAACTATTAAGACTAATTTAAGATTCTAATTAGTCTTAGTTAGAAGAACTAATTCTTAATAATAGGTAGAACTTGGAAAGTATATTAATAATTAGAAACTTAGATAGTATACTTAAAGTTAGAAATTTGATTAATTAAAAGGGAATACTTATTTTAAATAAATATAAATATAAATACCTTAAGATTCCTATTTAGTTAATTTAGAGAATACTAAAGTATAGTTCTAAAGTTTAACTAATTAGAATAGTAAGTTTAACTATTTAAAAGAAAAGCTAACTATATAGAAATAGATAATAATAATAACTTTAACTAGAAGTTAATATAAGTAACCAGATAATACTCTTAGTAATATAATAATACCATTATATATTAAATAGAGTATAAATAGGATAGTTTTACTAATATTTATTTATCCAATAAATAATAGGAATTTAATAAAAATAGTTTTAATATTTTAATAGTATTCCTTATTATTCAAAATATAATATTAAAGAAAAAGAATCTTTCTATTAAAATTTAAAT
>AMCV02000007.1:2079585-2094961 GCA_000350065.2 Colletotrichum orbiculare MAFF 240422
CTATATAGAATTTATATTTAGAAAGTTTAGTACAAAGATATACTTTATACAACCTAATAAGTATTTATAATAATATTTTAATGTAGTTTTCCCTAATATTTATTATATATACTATAATATTATCTATACATACTATATAATATATATTAATTAAATTAGTAAGTATATAGTTAATATATATTTAGAAAATTACTAGTATATTAGTAAGACTAAATAATATTACTATATATTTATAATAATTATATTATATTTTAAATATTATTTTCTGATAATCTTCTAGTTTAGTTTTAATATAATAATAGGTATCCTTAAGGTTGATTTTTAAAATNNNNACATTTTACTTCTTAGAGTCTATCTAAAAGCTTGCTAATTAGTAGTAATAAGTAAAAGTTCTTAATTATAATCTTATTAAGATTTTTATAATTAATATAGAAATATAGAGAGCTATTTTTTAAAAAAATAAAAAAGATTAATATACCTATTTTACTTATAAATAGCTATATATATCTATTTACTAAGTTTTCTATAATATATATTTTTAATTCTTCTAATTACTACTTATTTAGTAGATATATAAGTCTATAGGGTAGTTTTTTATTTAATTCTAATTTAATAGTATACTTAGTATCTTTAAAGATTAGGATAGATTTTATTATAATTTTTTTAAATACTCCCTACTTATTTATAAGTTTATTAGGGATATCTATAGTTATAATAACTTTATCTCCTTCCCTAAGTATTTCTATATAAACTTTAAGATTTTCCCCTATCTTATTAATATATAGTATATAAGTAGTCTTATTATTCTTAATAATATCTTATATAAATATTTCTAATTTAATAATAAATATATAATTATAATACTAAGTATTTATTTAAATATCTATTATAATACTTTTTGAACTTATAAAATACTATTTTAATAAGAAGGCTATATATCTTTCTAATTAATAAGTACTAGTGAATAGTTAGTATAACTTCTATAGGTAACTATTTGAGTCTATAAGGAAGAATATTAATTAATATAATTTCTCTAGGTTTAATATTAAATTATTAAATCTTTTTAAAATAAGTATAGTTATTTCAGCTAGAACGAATTTTAGTAATATAACTAGCTACTTATTAATAAGGTCTACTTATAAGTATAAGTTTATATCTATTATTACTTCTTTCTCCTTAATACCCTAGAGAATAATTATTAAATTCTTAGTTATCTTTCTTATAGAGACTAATTCTTTAGCTGGTATAAAAATTATTAGTTCTATCTTTATACCTATTTATTTCTCTATATTTCTTTAATATAAAGGTTAGTATTAATAGTTTATATTAAAGTATAGGATTTTATAGTATTCTATTCTTAAGTAGCCAGAAATATCCTATTTATACCTATTTTACTTTTATAATTCATAGCTCTATATTTAGTCTTACTATATAAGAAATAAACTTCTATAATTTATAGTATAACTAATATATATATAGTTTTCTAGCTTAAAATAAGTATAGTATTACCTAACTTATTAATATCCTACTACTAACTATTTAGTATTAATAAAGTTAATAGTTCTATTTATCTTATTATTTATAAAAATAGGAGTAGTTAGAAAAGCTATAGGTTTATATATAAATATTTATATCTTCTATCTTATATTAATTTACCAGTATAATACTAATAGAATTCCTATAATGTTTTAGCTTCTATTATAATATCTCTAGTTTTTAAAATTAAAACCTTAAATTTCGCTATTTTTTTTAAAAATTTAAATGTAATTAGTAGAAATAGATAAAAACTTCTCTTTTATTCTATTTAAATCTAAATATATTTAAATTCTAATATAATACTAACTACTTAGTATAATACTATATAGGTAATTAGTACTCTTTTTATTATACTTCTTTAAGTTTCTATTTATATAACTTCTCTTATATTTCTAAATTAATATACTATTAGTAAATAAATATAATAAAATTAGTTTAGATAGAATTATCCTCTAGGCTAGCTTTATAATTTCTCTATTCTATTTAAAGTTAGAATATCAATTTTATAAATATTTATTAGATCTATTAATTAACTATATTATCTAGTTAGATTTAAAACTATTTTTAATAGTTATAATTTAATTATTAATTTATTCAACTATAAATTCTTCTCCTATTATTCTATAATTATATAAAAGTAGCTTTTCTTAATCTTTAGGTAGTCTAAATACTACTAATTATTTAACTAGTTATTAGATAAAAATTATAATCTACTCCTTATAAACTTCCTACTATTTCTATATTTACTCTTAATATATTACTATCTAGAACTATATAATTTCAAATACCTTATTTATAATATTTATTAGGTTTAGTTTAAATAGGAATAATAGGTATAATAATACTTAGGATTATTTATTAAATCTGGATATTGTTTATTAATTCCCTAGTAATTACTTAGATCTAAAAAGTATAATAAAAGTTATTCTACTTCTTCTTCTTATATTAAGAAGAAGGTATTCTCTTCTTTAAGATATATTCTATATAAAGTTATCTAATTAGTATCTCTTTTCAACCTCTTTAGTATACTATTAGTAAGAATTTATATTAATATTAAATTTTAATTCATCTTAAGTAGTATATAAGAAGTATTTCTCTTTAGAGGTATTCTCTTTTAGAATTATTATCTTATTATTATTATTACTTTACTTACCTAATTCCTAGTAATAATGTAATATAATACTAATAGTCTTATTATATACTTCTACTAAGTTAAATATTAATTATTAGAATTTACTAAGGTTTATATTAAGTCTATATTAATAAGGTCGCTATTCTCTATAAAAATAGTTACTACTTAATATCCTTATTTATACTAATTATTTAAGAAATTAAATAAAAGTAATAGAATTATAAGAATATAGCTAAAAGTATTAACTAGGAAAGATTTAGATATATAAATAGGATCTATATTACTATATAGACTATTACTTAAAAAATCCAAATTATAATCTTTCAGCTAAAAACTCTTTCTAATACCTTAGTAGCTATAGCTAGCTAGTTACTAGGCGTACTATATAGTCCTATTAATATATCCTTATATTTTTACTTTTACTAATAGTAGATAATAGTAAACTAGGTGTATATATATTATAAAGTATAATAATATTAGATTTTTAAGGAATAAAGTAACTATTAGTAATAGTAATAGGATATTTAAGTATATTATACTTAGAATAATTAGTAAAATAATAATAAAAAGTATTATTAAATTAAAATAGTTTTAAGATTGTAGAGGTTTTAATACTTTTAAATACTAAAGTGTAATAAAGTATATTAAAAAAATAAATAAGTTATTATTCTAAAATAATAGTAAAGCTATTATTATAAAAGTAAGTAGGCTATATAGCAGATAATTAGTAAAATACTTCTTCTATAAATCTTAGAATATTAAGCTATTCTATTACTTAGTAATAATAATAAAAGGAATATCTAGCAAACTTATAGTAATACGATATATAATATTTAAATACTTACAAATAGCTAATATCTCTTAAAAGAAAAAATATTTTCAATTAAACTTCTTTTTTAAATATTTATAAGGGGGTTATAAATAATATTACCTATATATTGCTACTTTATTAAAACCTTAGTAAAAGCATAGAATAACTTATTTTTATATTTAAAAGTTAAAACTTTTTACTTAAGTATTTAGTAATAAATAGTAATCTAGTTGTATATTACCTAAGTAGTACTATATAACCTATATAAAACCTAAAAAGTAAAGATTAATATAAATAATAAGTATATAGTAAAAGAATAACTTATACTATACTATTTTTACTTATTGTTTTAATAAAAAGATATTTTAATATATAGTTACTAATAATATTAAGTAGCTTTTCTATATAAATATAAAGTAAGAATAGATAACTAAAATAAAGCGAATAGTTACTAGGTTTTAGATAGAAGAAACCCTTATTAATAGCTTTTTTACTATTATAAACAAACACCTAAAAATAGTAGTAATAATAATAATATAGGATATCTTTATAAAATATATAGTATATTAATAATAAAGAAGAAGAAGAAAAAGGAAAAGAGAAAAATAACAAACTAGGAATAATTAGTAAGATATTATAAAGGGATATTATAAGAATAAAAATAGTATAAATAAAAACATAGAATATAATAAGATATATATAAGAAAAAAGGATGATACTTACTAAATATATAGTAAAATAATATAGAAAACTATAGTAAAATTTAAAAAGCCATTCCTATTAGAATAATATTATAAAGTTTAAAAGTCTTGATATATTATTAAGATAATAATAAATATATTTACAAATAATAGAAAGAATAAATAAGAACCTAATAATAATAATAATAAAAATTAGTTCTATTACTTAGACTATAAAAAGTTACTTAAATAAATAATGGTACTATAACGGAATAATTACTAATATTAAAAAGGTATTTTATATAATAAATAGTTAGTAATAATATATAGGTTTTATAAGAAATATTAAGAAGTATATAATTATAATTTTAAAAACTAAAGTTCTTAGAGGGGGGGATAGTTATAAAGATATATTAATAAGACTATATAATATACTTAATAACTAGCTAGTTATAATTATTAAAATACTAGAAAGAATTTTCAGCTAAAGGATTATAATTTAGATCTTTTAAGTAATAGTCTATACATTAATATTAACCTTACTTATATATCCGAACTTTTCCTAGTTAAAGCTTTTAGCTATACTCTTATTAATAGATCTATAAGTAATACTTTTGGGATTAGTTAAAATAGATAAATAAGCCTCTTAAAGTTATTCCCAATTATTTGAATAATATACATAAATAATTTAAATTCCTAAAGATTAATTATTTAATAAAATATCTTAGTTATATTTATATAGAAGATTAGAAAGGAGTAGAATCTTTTAAATTATTTATAAAGAATAAAGCTTTCTATTTAGGCTTATATTTAATTTAAGATAGATCATTTAAATTTCGAATTCGAAATAAGTGGGTGAAAAGTAATAATTAATATATAAAAGTTAAGTTAGAGAAGTATAGAAGATTCATTATATTTTTTAAAAGAAGGAGTTAATATTAAAGCCTTTTTAAACGATAGAGGGAAATTATGAAACTTAATTATTAGAATATTAAAATTAAGTTTCTGATTTTTAAAACTATTAATAACTACTTAAGGTTTAAAACTAAAATTTCTAGATCTTCTAATAACGTTTTAAAATATAAAGCTTTAATTAATAGGAGACTTAGTTAAAATAATTAAAAGACTAAAAATAGGACTAGTAGTAGAAGGTTAGGTAGATAGTAATATTTAAAATAGTTCAATAATAATAAGTTATATAATAATTAGAATTCTAATAGTAAATTTAGAAATACTTCTATTCTTAAGGAAAACTAATTTAAATTCTATCTATTGTTTAAATTAAAATTTAAATTAGAATAATTTCCTTAACTTACTAACCTTCTTATTCTTTAACTACAACAAATTAGATTTCAAAACAAAACTTTATATTAAATTACTTATCTTAATATTATTCAAAATCTAAATCGTAATAAGATATTTCTTAAATATTTTATAAGTTTTATAAGAAATTAGAATATAAGATCTGTTTAACTTAGCTTTATACTAATAATAATAATTAGAAAGTGAATTTTAGCTGCTCATTTTAATAATATAAAAATAACTTCTATAAAAACGTATAAGTTTTAAGTAATAAATAGTATAGTGAATAATCTAAGTAAGCTGAATGTTATTAATAATTTCTATCTTAAGGAGTTAAGTATTATATTTCTCTATAACTCTTTCTAAATTACTTCTTTTAAAAAGAGTAGACTTTATTAGGATACTTTTAGAAATAGTAGACTTCTTATTTAACTTAATTGGTTGATACTCAGTATTCTTAAGTTAATACTTCAGGTTATTTATTTTAGAAGAAACCCTTTAAACTCTAATTCAAATAGATTCTTTTATAGTTTTAGATATAATCTTAATAAACCTTTTCAGATACTTAATAGGTTTATTAATATTATCTTCTTTATTCTTAATATTATTAGTAGTAGGTTTAATATCTTCTTATTCCTCTTTAATAGTTAAATAATTACTAATTAAGTTATTTTCTTTATCTTCAGAGGGAGGGAATAGAGTAGGAACGTTTTTAAAATATCTATAAAGATATTTTATTCTAGTAGAAGTAGCTAATTTCTTTATTAGAATAATAATCTTCTTTAAAGGAGCAATTTTAATACTACTAGTTTTAGGTATTTTAGAGACTTTAAATAGAAGTAAAAATATTAAGTATTCTAATAATTTAGGAAACTTGGTAAAATATAACTAAATAAATAATTTAAGTTAATTTACTTTAATTTTATATTATTATTTAAATATCATGTCTATTTTAACTAGATGAATACTTATAATATTAGCAATCTAGCTTTAAATCTTAAAAGTTGAATAGTTATAAATAGAATTGGTAAGCTTAATAAGAGTATTAATACTAAGAAGTAAAAAAGAAAAGTAATAACTTTAGGTTTAATTAAATAATAAATAATCTAAAAAGAGGTATTAAATAAAATAAACTTCTTGAAAAGAATAAAAGAGAATATTTTAAATATTAGAAGTATTATTAATAATAGAATAAGAATAAAAATTACTAATTATAATTTTAAATTATAATTTCTAAGTATTATTTAAATCAGGATTAATAAATATCTTTCTAAGCTTAGGGATAAATAAAGTAAAAACTAATATAGAATTACTTGATAAGATACTTAAATTAAAGTATATTAAGAAATTAATAACAATATTAAATAAGTTATTATTAATTATCTTAGCCGTAATAGGGTTAAATTACAATTAGAATATTACTTATAATTGAAAAGTGTTATTTATATTAGAAATTAATAGATAGAGTCTATTTTGTTAACATGTATTATTAATAAGTATGAGAAGGTAATTATCAAAAATATTAGTATATAGGGGAAGAAAGAAACTAGTAGATACAAAATAATAAATATATTATTTAAAATATTTGAAAATTAAACAGATGATAATTTGGGAAGGAGCTAACTAATTGCTTTGATGAAAAATAAGATAAAGAATAGTTAAATATATAATAGATTATAATAGGTTTATTATAATGAATTATTTCTTTTATTTAAGTATTTTAAAGACTATTTCAAGAAGAATTATTTATTTTTATTTATAATAGTATATTATTTAGGATAGTATATAAAGTATGAGGTTATCTCTAGTAATTCTACTACTAGGGGGATATATGAGAATAAGTATAGTATAGAGTCTAGTAAGTAGTTATATTGAAATTATATAAAGCCTAACTACTTTATATATATATATTTAAATACTGTATTCTAGTTTGAATAAATTATACCTTTTAATAAATTATATTTAGACTATATACTATATTATTTGTTTATTATAAAATCTGAATTCTAAGGATTAAATAATTTTTAATATTTAAACTATTATTATTAGGAGAAGGTTTATGATAACATTATAATTCTTAAGTAAATCTCTTATCATCTCTTTATCTATTAAATAGATATAAGATATTAAGAAATAGTAATAAAGAATAGTAGTTTACTATTAATTTTTCTCTCTTATTTATATTAATCTTATTATACTTATTATTATACTCTTACTTTAGTAAGTTAGCAGAAATTTAAATTATTAATTTATCATATAATAAATATATATAATGTTGAATTAATAAATTATTATAAATCTATCTTCCTTTTTTATTTTTACTATATAGACTTCTAGAGGTTTCCTTCAGAAGTATTATAATTTTATCTCTTTAGATTATACCTTATTAATCTATAGTTAAATGGTAGTAGATAATATTAATAGTACTAAAATACTACTAATCAGTATTAATATATTATTAGCAAATATTATAAGTGATTAATTATATAAATAAAATATAATTCAAGGTTTCTCTTTATGATATTTCTATCTAGGCTATAATATATACATATATATACTATATACTATAGGCATAAATCTATATAATAATCTTTCTACTCTTATTAGTTTAAATAAGTAGGTTAACTACTTAGTTACTTATTACTACGACTTTGGCCACCTTAGTATTATATTCAACGCATGAAATATATGAGAATTAATCTAAAGAAATATAGGAAATTAATTATATTTTCTAAAGGAAAGTATCAAGATTAGTATTTATACTATAAATAAAGGGAAACTACTAAAGCTAATTACTTAAATACTAAAACTGAAACTATAGTTTCCGAATTTCTTAGTAATTAATTAAAGTATAGAACTTTAAATGATAAGAAACCTGGTAAGAATTATCAAAAGCTGAGAAATATAACTAGTAGTAGAGAACTAGATAAGTGATAATACTTAAGATAATTGAATAAAAATAAACTATATAACAATTAGAATCTTAATAGTAAAATTAGACATATATCTATTCTTAAATAAAACTAATTTAAACTTTTTCATTATTAGGAATATAGTTTAAATTAGATTAATTCTTTCATACTACTAATTTTCTTATTCTTTGATTATA
The DNA here is from genome assembly GCA_000350065.2 of Colletotrichum orbiculare MAFF 240422. NCBI lineage: Eukaryota > Fungi > Ascomycota > Sordariomycetes > Glomerellales > Glomerellaceae > Colletotrichum > Colletotrichum orbiculare. Next base: position 2,088,156 of record AMCV02000007.1, read on the forward strand.
AACTACTAGCTTTAGAATTAAATCATTAACCTAAATTACTCATTTTATTATTATCTAAAAGTTAAATAATTTTAAGATATTCTTAAGTACTTTATAAATTTCGTTGGAAATTAGAATATAGTATTTTTTAAACTAGTTTTATATAAATAGTACTAATTAGAAAATAATTTATTTCTATTTCTAATAATATAGAGAGAACCTCTATAAATAAATATAAAACTTAAGTAATAAATGACATAGAAATTAGTTTTAATAAGTTAAGTATTATTAACTTTTTTATTTCAAAAATCTAAATTTATTCTTTTATAGTTTTATTTGAACAGTTCTTTTTAGAAAGAATAGATTTGATTAGAGTATTCTTAAATATAGTAGACTTCTTATTTAACTTCATTAGTGAATATTTAGTATGCTTAAGTTAGTATTCAAAGTTATGTATCTTAGAAGAAGTCTCCTAATTTCTAATGTAAATGATTTCTGTTAGATTTAAATATAATCTTAATATACGTTCTAAGATATTTAATACATTTATCAATACTATCTTCTCTATCCTCTCTTATGTTTCTTTAATAAAATGATTTTGATTTAGGTCATTCTTTTTAGTTTTAGAGAAAAATCAAAGAGTAGAGATATTTCTAAACTAATTATAAAAATATTTAACCTTAGTAAAAGTGGTTGATTTCTTGTTTATAATAGTTAAATTCTTTATAGTAGTAACTTTAGTATTATTTATTCTATGTATTCTAGAAACTTAGAATAATCATAAGCCTAAAAAGTATTATTATAAATTTAGAAATTTAGTAAAATAAGATTAAATGAAAGATTATAATTATAATATATTAACTTTATATTACTATCTAATAGTTAAATTGACATTAGATAAACAAATATTTATAGTATTAGTAATCTAGTTTTAGATCTTGAAAGTTAACTAGTTATAGGTAAAATTCGTAACGTTAATACGAATATTAATAATAAGAGTTAAAAGGGAAAACTAATAGGTCTTAATTTATTTATATTGAATATGATATATTAAAAGATACTAGGTACAGTAAATTTCTCAAAAAGAATAAAAGAAAGTATCTTAAGTTTTAGAATTATTATTAATAATTTAGTAAAGAAAACAAATATTTTAGTAAATTCTAATTATAATTTCCAATTGGTTTTTAAATTAGAGTTAAGAAGTACTCTTCATAACTTAAGAATAAAATAGGTGAAAGTTGGTATAGAATTACTTAAGATATAAAATAAATCAAAGTATATTGAAATATTAGTAATAGTAGTCAGAGAATAATTAGTAACTTTTAATAGGGTTAGCTTATAATTATAATATCAGTAATAACTAAAATATATTATTATATTTACAATAAATATATAGAATCTATTTTATAAATATATACTATTTATAAATATAGGGGAATAACTATTAAAAGTACTAACATATAAGGGAAAAAAGAAACTAATAAGTAAAAAGAAGAATGAATAAATTATTTATAGTATTTAAAATTGACCTAATAATAGTTTTAGAAAGATCTATCTGATTACTCTGATTAAAATAAAGTAAGAAGTAGTAAAATATATAATAAGTTATAATAGGTTTATTATAATAATTCTGTTTTTCTGAATACTCTAAGAACTATTTGTATGAATATTAATTTATTTTTATTTTCAATAGTCTACTATTTGGAATAGTGTATAGAATATACGGTTATTCTAGTAGCTTTACTACTAAAGTAGTATATCAGAATAAGTATAGTTTTAAGTCTACTAAGAAGCTATACTGGTTTATATAAAGCCTAACTAGTCTATTTATATATATTTAAGTATTTTATTCTAGTTTAAATAGATTATACGTTTTAATAATTTATATTGTAACTATACATTATACTATTCATGTATTATGAATATTAAATCTATAACTATTTATTAGTTTATCTGGAGGGTAATACACACTATATATAATCTTGCTATATAGTTGCAAAGTGGTGTTCTAGTTATTTATTCTTATCATTATTACATATATAGCATATAGCCACATATATAGAAATGAGGCCTATATAGCCTACATGACTATATAGCTAGTACTAGTTATATAGTATATATAAGCTGTATAGTCTAACTATTTACCTGATAGCACTATAGTATAGCAGCTTATAATAGATAAACTAATACTAATAATGTTCTATTTATACTATAGTAATATTATCTAATGACAAAAAAGCCTAAATAGCTAGCTATAAAATACTTTCTTTTCTAATAACTTTCTTTACTACTAAACCTATTACCTATCTATCCCTCTATGTAATTATAATAGTTATATTAATTACTAAGATTTCTTTAAGTAATTATTAGAGATTAAAGGAGTATAAAGCTTTATTTAAACTTAAGACTATATAGCTATATAGCTATATAGTTATAAAAGTATTACTTTAAGAGGATTATAATATTATATACTTTCTAATAGTTTCTAGAGTTATTATTAGAAACTATAGGAGAAAGCTCTTACTAGAGATTATATTTTAAGAAGTTAGTATATTTATAGTTTTTATAGAGCCTTAAGAACTATAGGAAAGGGTAGTTATTATATTATCTTTTTAAAACTTTAAGGGCTATAGGAGAGGGTAGTTGTCTAAGTTATATAAAGGGGTTTCAAGAGGCTATATAGGCTTTTTAAATATATCTATTAAACGTACTCTATTAAGCTATACTAAAGGCTGAATCTTAATATAGCTATATAGAATACTTTAATTTAAATAGAATAAAGGAGTATATTTAACTCCTTAGTAGTATTCGCCTTAAGGGGTTTAATATATAGTTTAAAGCCTCTTAATAGAAGTCTTAGGATAGGCAGGGTTAAAAATATCTATACGAAGCTAGAGATACTATAAATTCTAGTAATGAGAGAAGGTTTATAAAACTTAAAAGGATTATTATATTTACTAAATATACTCCTATAAGTAATAAAATAAGAGTAATTACTAGCCTTTTAATAGTAACTATTAGGAAGTTACCTTATTTTAAACTAAAGCTAAAAGTAATTATTAGCCTCCTAGTAGTAATTATCTATAAGGAATTAGTATATAGTTTAAAGCTTCTTAATAAAATCTTAAAGTAGGGAAAGCTTGAGGTATCTAAGTAGAATAAATCTTATAATCTTTTACCTATAAACTATAAGTAAGAATTATAAATACTTCTTCTACTAAATACTTCTTATTAATTTATCATATAGTAGTAATAGAAAGATTAATAACTAATTAGTATTAATTAATCTAGAAAGTAATATATACTATATATAATCTTACTATATAGGTATAAAGTAGTATTCTGGTTATTTGTTCTTATTATTATTATATATATAGTACGTAGCTATATATATAGAAATAGGGCCTATATAGCCTATATAGCTACGTAGCTAGTACTGGCTATGTAGGCCGATTATTTACCTAATGGCGCTATGGCGTGGCAGCCTATAACAGATAAACCGACACTATCATCCTCTTTAGTATAAGAATAAATTCTATGAGTTCTATAAATCTATTTATAATAATTAAGATGATATTATATATATTGCTTTCTCTATCAATATTCTCTAGACGTCTTATAATAAAGTATATATTAACTCTTAACAATACTCTTATTAAGATTAATAGAAACCATAATTAGCTATATGATTAATATCTTAATACTTTAGTTTCTCAATAGATTAAATATAATATTATATACTTCTATAAATCTAGAATTGTTTTATTATAAGAGAAATATTATTCTATAAGATTTGAAGTCTTATTAGTATTTCCATTTAGTTACCTTTACTCTATACCTAGAATAATATCTAAGTTCTTCATTCTACATAAAGGCTTAACTATATATTTTACCTAATAATAGTATTTATACTAGTACTAGCTTATAATTAGTTAAAATAGTAATGAAATTACTTATTATTATAGATAATTATACTCTTAATTCTAATATTTAACCACATAGTAGTGGAAGACTTTATATTAGTAATCAGGGAGAATTTCATTAAAATTGTAGCTTAATATATATAACTAAAAGTAATTATTAAGGTTTTAGGGTTAAGAATCTTTATAAACTTCTTAAAAATAGAATAAAATAAAGTACTTATAAGAACTAGGTATTTTATAATCTATTACTCTTCTATAACTTTTATTAAAGAACTAAAACCTCTTTAAGATCAATATAGCTATTTACACAAGAAAAACTATAAAATAAATATAGAAATATCTAGTTATAACTATTATAATTAAAGCTATTAGTATATTAAACTGAACTGCAATAAAATCATTCTAAATATCATAATTAAGAAATAGTTTATAGGTATTAAGAAGAAAATTATCCAATTATCTTACAAGTTACTATATTAAGTTAGCAATATTAGAAACTAAGTATTAATTAGATAATACCCTAGTTTTAATATTATATCATTATAATACTAATTATTAAATTTCTTAAAGTATTATAGCGATATAATTATAAGGGTTTTAAAAGCTATCTAATTATATTAGAAGTATTTATTTAGTTACTTTTACTCTATATTTAGAATAATATCTAAGCTCCATACTTTATAGATAGATTTAACTATGAAGTCTACTTAATAATAGTATTTATATAAATACTAGCTTATAATTAGTTAGAATAATAATAGAATTACCTATTATTATAGATATTTATACTTCTAATTCTAATATTCAATCCTATAGCAATAGATGACTTTATAGTAATACTCTGTATAGGGCAAATCTTATTAAGACTAAGGCTTAATATATATAGCTAAAAATACTTATTATAATTATAGGGTTAAAAGTCTTTATAAACCTCTTAAAGATATAATAAAACAGAATACTAAAAGCTATGCATTTTCTAATTCATTATTCTTCTATAATTTTTATAATAAAACTAAAACTTCCTCGAAACTTATATAGCTACTTATAAGAGAATAATTATAAAATAGATATAGAAATATCTAATTATAATTCTTATAATCAAAACTATTAATATTTAGTTACTTTTTCTCAATACTTAGAATTGTATTTAAGCTCTTCACCCTATATATAGATTTAACTATAGATTTTACGTGATAATAGTATTCGTGCTAATACTAGCTCACAACTAGGTAGGTAGTAATAAAATACCTATTATTATAGACAATTATGCTTCCGGTTCCGACATTCAACCCTAAAACTATTAATAAATCAAATTAAACTTAAATAGAATTACTCTAAATATTATAACCATTAAGTAGCCTATAGATATTTAAGAGAAAGTTATCTACTTATCTTATAAATTACTATATTAAACTAGTAATATTAGAGACTAAGTATGTATTAGATAATATCTTAATATTAATACTTTGTTATCATACTTAGTACTAGATATCTTGAAGTATTATAATAATATAATTATAGGGGTTTTAAAAGCTATCTAGCTATATTAGAAGTATTTTTACTTATATAAATATTATTTGTAGTATATTATATACTTAGCCTCCTACCTAATAGGTAGCCTTATATAATGCTTAGTATAAAGTCTCTATAATAGAAAAAGCCTAGTAATATATTATAGCTTATATATATCTCTATAAGTAAACATAATAAAAAAGACCTAGTAGTTTAATATTTAGTTTAAACTTAGCTTTAACCTAGAAATTAATATAAGCTATATAATAGTCTCTATAGTAAGTTGTAGCTTGATATATTAGTAGTAGTTTTAAAGTATTTAACTTATTATGGTAATACTTATAATATTGACTTATACTAGCTAGCTACTAATAATACTACTACTATATCTTAATAATACTAGCTTTATAGATAAAAGAGAGTAATAGAAGACTAGCTTTTTCTTTATCTTTAGAATATAAGTCAATAGCTATCTTTAATATATTTAAGTCAATAACTATCTATAATAATACTATTACTACTAATAACAATAATAATAATAATAATAATAATAATAATAATAATAATAATAATAAGAATATAGACTACCCCTTGCTACTATTACTATATTCAACCCTTATAATTCTGATATAAATATCAATCTTATTAAGACTATTGAGAACTATAAGAATTATAACTACTTTTATAAAAACCTAAATAAATTAATATTATATAAAAGTAATCCGCTCGATATAGTAGTTTAATATCTAGCTGGGTTTTACTATTTTATAGTAAGAGTAGTAGGTTTAAACCCTGCGGCAAATAAGTATAATTAGTAGTTAAGAACTTTCTAGTTATATAAACAAAGTATAGTAACTACTACTAGCTAGCTCTTACTACTAGCTATTAATAGCTAGTAATTATTAATAGCTAGTAATAGCTAGTAATTATTAATAGCTAGTAATAGCTACTAGCTAGCTAGTATTAATATTATATATTAACCTATTACAATCTTTCAAAGGAGTAACTACGATAGATATAAGCTTATACTTTCCCTTTATAATATACCTTCTATATTTATTAGTAATTATATTAACTAACTATATTATTACTACCTGAGGTTTCCTCTATTTAAATAGTTCCTTAGTATTAGTATTATCTATAGGGTTTATAAAGTAAAAGCTAACTACTAGGTATAGCTTCTTTTAAAAAGTGTTAAGAAGTATGTAATTTTAAATAGATTCAAGACTTTTAATATGACTATAATAATTATATAAGAGTAATTTTACTATTCATTCTAGCTTTCTTAAAATAGTTATAGTTAAGTTTAATTTTGAAATATTACTTATAGATAAAGTTATTAGTATAGTTAAGAAGTATAAGATTAAAAGAATTAGAAAAGAATTAATATTT
>AMCV02000007.1:2102574-2144654 GCA_000350065.2 Colletotrichum orbiculare MAFF 240422
TAACTTTATATCTTAGGGATTTTATATTAAATATAATTAGTCTTTTTTAGAAGAAGAGTATTTATTCTATATTTATTAAGTAGTCTTTCTAATTACTAGTTATTCCCTAAGTTTTTTCTATACATATCTAATAGGTTTTATTATAAATTTATAGCTTTTTGATGATTTGTTTAATATCTTTAGAGTTTTCTATAGAATATATTATCTTACTTTTTTATAAGACTTCTTACTACTAAATATAGGATATATTATATTAGAATAATAACTTTAATTTCTTATAAGTTCTTTTTGCCTACTAGTATTTACTAGGTATTTTCTATTATTATATATATCTTTTTACTATAGGTAACTATAGTTATAATTATCGCCATATTTCTAGTATTCCTAAAAGAATAGTATTTTTAAAAAGTTAAGTATTTTCTATTTCTAAGTTTAGCTTTTATACTAAGGTATCTTTTTTATATTTATATTATCTAAGTAAAAGTTTTTACTAATTCTAAGTTTTTTTAGTTTTAGTAATTTTCGAATAGGTATCTATTAATAATAGTTTAGTAAGTTATAGTTTAATTATAAAAATTAGTAGTATATTATAATATTTTATTTTTCTTTTTATATAGTTTAGTTATCTAAATAGTCTATCTATTAGGTTAATAGTTTTAAATTAATACTTTAGATTCAAATTAAATACTAAAAGCTTATAAATCTAATAGGTAAGTTTTTCCTCAAGATTTTATATTAGTAGCATAATAATATTTATTAAGACTTAATAGTTTATTAAAACTATAAATTTCTTTAAGAATTTTATTAAGTAATATTCTTAGTAGTTAAGGCTTTTAATAATAATTAGTAGTTTTTATTAACCTATTTCTTATTTGTATTTTATTTTACTAAGTTTTTTGGAGTAGTAAGTAATTAATTACTATTAGTTTCCTACCTTTTATAATAGGATACTTAAGATTACTTATTATAATATATCTATTTCTACCCTAATATTTTTAATAGAATCTTAATACTAGAGAATAGTTACTAAAAATAGAGAAGAAAGTCTTCTTATAATTAGAAAGTGTGAAGTATATCTATTTCTACCCTAATATTTTTAATAGAATCTTAATACTAGAGAATAGTTACTAGATAGAAAGTATCTTATAATACTAAGAATATAGACTTCACACTTTCTAATTATAAGAAGACTTTCTTCTCTATTTTCTTCTTAAGAAGTATTATGAATAATACTATTATTCCTAAGTAATTAGTAATAAACTTATAGTAGAAGTTATAAAAACCTAAAAATACCTAAAGTTCTTTAAATATTTCTAATAGGTTTTATTTAATAATAGTTTAAATTCTTATTAAATCTATTTTAACTCTTTTTTAAATAATTATATAGTTTAGAAAACTTATTTTTCTTATATAGAATTCATATTTAGAGAGTTTAATAAAGAGATATATCTTATATAGCCTAATAAGTATTTATAATAGTATTTTAATATACTCCTCTCTAGTACTTATTATATATATTATAATATTATCTATATATATTATATAGTATATATTAATTAAATTAGTAAATATATAGTTAATATATATTTAGAAAATTACTAGTATATTAGTAAAACTAAATAGTATTACTATATATTTATAGTAATTATATTATATTCTAAGTACTATTTTTTAATAATTGTCTAGTTTGATCTTAATATAGTAATAGGTATTTTGAAAATTAATTTTTAAAATTTATATTACTTTCTAAAGTCTATCTAGAAGTTTGCTAATTAGTAATTATAAGTAATAACTCTTAATTATAATTTTATTAAAATTTCTATAGTTAATATAGAAATATAGGAAGTTATTTTTCTTTAAAATAAAAAGGATCAATATACTTATTTTCTTTATAAATAGCTATATATATCTATTTACTAAATTCTCTATAATATATATCTTTAATACTTCTAATTATTATTTATATAGTAGATATCTAAGCCTATAGAGTAGTTTTTTATCTAATTCTAATTTAATAATATACTTAATATCTTTAAGGATGAAGATAGATTTTATTATAATTTTATTAAATATTCCCTATTTATTTATAAACCTTTTAGGGATATCTATAATTATAATAATTATATCTCTTTTTCTAAATATTTCTATATAAGCTATAGAATCTTCTCCTATCTTATTAATATATAGTATATAGGTAGTCTTATTATTTTTAATAATTTCTTAAGTCAATAGTTCTAGTTTAATAAAGGATATCTATTTATAATACTAAGTGTTTATATAGATATTTATTATAATATTTTCTTAATTTATAAATTATTATTTTAATAAGAAATCTATATATCTTTCTAATTAATAAGTACTAATAAATAACTAGTATAACTTCTATAAATAATTATTTAAGTCTATAAGGAAGAATATAAATTAGTATAACTTCTCTAGTTTTAATATTAAGTTATTAAATTCTTTTAAAATAAATACAATTCTATTAGCTAGAATTAGTCTTAGTAATATAGCTAGCTACTTACTAATAAAATTTATTTATAAATATAAGTTTATATTTATTACTATTTCTTTCTCTTTAGTACTTTAGAGAATAATTACTAAATTCTTAATTTTCTTCTCTATAAAGACTAATATTTTAATTAGTATAAAGACTATTAGTTTTATTTCTATACTTATTTATTTTTTTAGATCTTCTTAATATAAGAATTAGTATTAATAATATATATTAAAATATAAAACTTTATAATATTCTATTTTTAAGTAGTCATTAGTATCCTATTTATACTTATCTTACTCTTATAACTTATAGTTCTATACTTAATCTTACTATATAAGATATAAGTTCCTATAATTTATAGTATAATTAATATATATATAGTTTTCTAGTTTAGAATAAATATAATATTATTTAACTTATTAGTATCTTACTACTAACTATTTAGTATTAATAGAATTAATAATTCTATTTATCTTACTATTTATAAAAGTAGGAGTAGTTAGAAAAACTATAAACCTATATATAAATACTTATATCTCCTATTTCATATTAGTTTACTAATACAGTATTATTAGAAATCTTATGTTTTTTTAATTTCTATTATAATATTTCTAATTTTTAGGATTAAGATATCAAGTTTCTCTATTTCTTTTTTAAATTTAGGTATAATTAGTAGAAATAGATAAAAACCTCTCTTTTATTCTATTTAAATCTAAGTATATTTAGGGTTTAGTATAGTACTAACTATTTAGTATAATACTATATAGATAATTAGTATTCTCCTTATTATATTTCTTTAAGTTTATACTTATATAATTTTTCTTATATCTCTAAATTGATATATTATTAGTAAATAAATATAATAAAATTAGTTTAAATAGGGTTATTTTCTAAATTAGCCTTATAATTTTTCTATTTTATTTAGAATTAGGTTATTAGGTTTATAAATACTTATTAGATCTACTAGTTAATTATATTATCTAATTAGATTTAATAGTTATTCTTAATAGTTATAATTTAGTTATTAATTTATTTAACTATAAATTCTTCCCTTATTATTCTATAGTTATATAAAAGTAATCTTTCCTAGTTTTTAAATAGTCTAAATACTACTAATTATTTAGCTAACTATTAGATAAGGGCTTTGGTTTACTTTTTATAAGCTTTCTATTATTTCTATATCTATTCTTAATATATTACTATTTAGGATTATATAGTTTTAAATATCTTATTTATAATACTTATTAGGTTTAATCTAGATGGGAATAGTAGTTATAATAATACTTAGGATTACTTATTAAATCTAAATATTAATTATTAAAGACTTAGTAATTATTTAGATCTAAGAAGTATAATAGAAGTTATTCTATTTTTTCTTCTTATATTAAGAAGGAGGTATTCTTTTTTTAAGATATATCTTATATAAAGTTATCTAATTAGTATTTTTTTTAACTTCTTTAGTATATTATTAATAAGGGTTTATATTAATATTAAGTTCTAATTCATCTTAAGTAGTATATAGGAAGTATTTTTTTTAGAAGTATCTTCCCTTAGGGTTATTATTTTATTATTATTATTATTTTATTTATCTAATTTCTAGTAATAGTATAGTATAGTATTAGTAGTCTTACTATATATTTCTATTAAGTTAAATATTAATTATTAAAGTTTCTTAAGATTTATATTAAGTCTATACCTATAGGATAGTTATTCTCTATAAAACTAATTACTACCTAATATCCTTACTTATACTAGTTATTCAAAAAGTTAAATAATAATAATAGGATTATAAAAATATAGCTAAAAGCTTTAACTAGGAAAGATTTAAATATATAAATAGGATTTATATTACTATATAGACTATTACTTAAAAGATTTAAGTTATAATCCTCTGGCTGAAAATTCTTTCTAATACCTTAGTAGTTATAGCTAGCTAGTTGCTAGACGTACTATATAGCCTTATTGATATATCCTTATAATTTTATTAAGGATTTCATAGAAATATATAATAACTAGGTATTTAAAATAGTAATAGAATCTCTATATCTCTACTTCTATAAAATATATAGAAGTAATTATTTTCTTCTTATTAAAAAATATATATAAATACTCCTATTTTTAAATAATTAAAATAACCTTTTTATTTTAATAAAGCTTGTTATAAATATTATTAAATAAAATACTAAGGCGATCTATATCTATAAAATAGAATAAGAAATAAGTATTATATAATACTATATAAAATATAATAATACCTAGAAGTAAAGGAATATTAACTATTCTAAGTATAGTAATTAGAAAGGTTCTACTAAAGTATATTATAACTAATTTACCTTATAGAAATTTCAAGAATTACAGAAAAGTTAACTATCTATTTAAATATAGTAAACTAGGAGTACTTAGTAGTTAAAAAACTAGTAATACTTAAGTTAGATAAGATATCTTGAAACATAATATTTAAGTAATAGTCTTTAAGTATAAATATAAATAAAAGAGCTATAATATTACTTTTCTTAGTAATTTCACCACTAGAAGTATTATTTTAAATAAAAATATAAAGTATTATTTAATGTTAGAAGAACTTTATAATTTTACTTCTATTAAGAGTAATAAGGTTTTTACTCAAGAATAATGTTAAAAACTATTTAGGAAGAATAGTAGCCTTAATTTCAAAGTTATATTATATTTAGTATTATATAATAATATCATTAGGCTTATAATCTTAAGAGCGGTTTTTTAAACTTATTATCTAAACTATTAACTTTTTTATAATTTATAAACAAAGCTTAGTATACTATTATAAAATATATCTTAAAAGTTAATATTTAGTTTATACTAATTAAATAAAATATATCTCTCCTTAAGGGTATATCTTATTAACTAATAACTTATTTTACTATAATACAATACTTCTTATTTAAATAGCTATATATAATTATAAGAGAAGAATAAGTTCTATTTAATATAGATAAATATAAGTACTATAAGATAGTATAAATAAGGTATTAAGTACTTCTTAGTATAATACCTTAAGGGTATTCTTAAGAAGAATTATATATATAGTTAACTTAAAATTAATTATTAACTTACCTCTATTTATTATCCTCACTATTCTAAATATATTATAACTTTTAAATCAATATAGTAATACTTATAACTAATCTTAACTAGTTATAAAAGCTTTAGAATATTACTATAGAACTAAAAAAGCTAATTAGTATTTAGATATACTATAATATATATTTATAAGTCAGAAATAGAATACTATATCTATATAGAAGTTTAGTAGGAAAACTTTCTAAATATAAATAAGCTTAAATATAAAAACCTCAAAGGCTTCCTTTTTATTCTTCTTATGATTCTTAGCTATAATACTTCAAAAGTAGTATTTTACTAGTTAGAGAAATATAACTACTAATATTTATTATTTTTAAAGTAGTTTTTAATACAGCGAGTTATCTATTCAAACCATAAGTTAAAACTAAGGTTACTTAAGTATTTAAAGTAATACTTAAAAACCTAATCTTTTAATATTATCAAGAATACGCCAACCTATATATAATATAAAATACTAAGCTTAAAATAATAATTATAAAGAATATAAATCTTAGTTTTAAATATATTATATAGACGTCTATTATATTTAATATTCTTATTGTATCGTTCTATGAAGTCTATAGTATATTTAGCTAAAATATTATTAAAATAAGTAGTAGAAGTAAAATATAAGGTATATTTATAGTATCCCTCTTAATATTAGCAAAACTCTAAAGTAGTTAAATAGGGGGTTAATAAAGTTAACTATTATAATATAAGTCTCCTATTTTATATTATAAATATATAAGTTACCTAAGTTAACTATAGGTATCTCCTCTTAACTTCTTATTATAATAATATTACTAGTATTATATATTCAACTTTAAGTTAAGTATTATAAAAAAGTAGAGTAAAGTTTAACTCTTCTAATATAAAGTCGTCAACCTACTTAAAATACTTTTTAAAATTAATCTTAAAACTAATATAATATTTTAGAACTTCTTAAAGTTCCTTATAAGTCTATAGGGTAAACTCTTATTATTAAGATAGTTAGTATAGTATTATAAAAATTTAATTCTTATTTATATTGACTTTAATACTATATATTATAAGGTAGTTTCTAAAATAGTATTATATAAAGATATTTATAAGTTATTAAATTGTTTGAAGCTAATCTTTAAAGTTACCTTTAAATATTTAAAAGAATTCTAGACTATAGAATCCTATATATATAGAAAACTACTTAGTATACTATATAGATAGAGACTTTTATAAAGGTTTTATCTATAATATTCTTATAGTTAAGATTAGAAATTTAGCTGAAAAATATTAAATTAAAATATTAATAGAATTTAATAGGGATAGAAATAGCTAAGGGTATTGTGATTATAAGTATAGGGGTATTTAAAATAAATATCTTACTTATAAAAGTTAATTTAGATATTATTATAAAAATAGGGAGGTATTAGAAGAATTTTCAAGAAGCTATATAGATTTCTTAAAGGGTTAAAACTAGAAATATTATAAAACTCTAGTATTAAAATTCTAATAATAACTTAAAGAAATTTATTATATTTACTAAATATACTCCTATAAGTAAAAAATAAGAATAATTATTAGCCTCTTAATAGTAGCTATTAAGGAATATTTTATTTTAAAATTAAGTTACGTATAATTATTAATATTATAATAATAGCTATTTATAAGGAGTTAATATATAATTTAGAAGCTCTTAATAAAGTCTTAAAGTAGGGAAAGTCTGAAGTATCTAAATAATAAATCTTATAACTTTTTATCTTATATAAACGTTAGATATAAAGTTTTTATAATTATTTCTTCTATTATAATAAGTTTTATTAATCTGTAGTATAGTAGTATAATAAAAAGTTAACTACAAATTAGTATTAGTTTATCTAGAAAGTAATATATATTATATATAATCTTACTATGTAAGTATAAAATAGTATTCTAGTTATTTATTATTATTATTCCTATATTATATAATATAAAGCCTTATATAAAGCTTTACATTTATAATATAGTAATTACTTACTAATTACTATATAATTAGTAATAGTTAGTACTAAGTACCTAGTACTTATCGCTAGTAATATATAGAGGGCATACTACTATATATATAATAATACATATAGTTACTATATACCCTACAGTATAATACAACCGACATAAAGCTATAGCTTCAATCCGTTTTTTAATAAGACTACTATAGCTAATCTATAATATATTATAAGGCTATAGCTATTTTACGTCATCTTTACTAACAATACTATAAGATAAAAGCTATTCTGTCGTCAAGGGGAGTAGCGCTTACTATATATATCTTATTTATAGAACTTCCTTCTATTAGTTTAGAGAACTAGGAGTCTCTAGCTTAACCTCTTTCCTCGATTTCTTATCAAAAGTATTATCCTTATCTAATTACTAATCAGACCAATCAGATAAGCCAGATTAGTATATAGACTTCAGCTTAAAAACAGGGTAACTATATTATTATTATTATTCGTCAACTATAGTAATTACTATAGCAGTTAATACTATTCTAACTACTATAGCAATTAATCCCATAACACTAACAACAATAATAACAGCCCGAGACCTACTTTTACTAATAAGGCATGTGACTCTGAAAATGACATCTCCGATACTCCTAAAAGTAATATCGACGAGGTAAGTACTAGTAACTGTGACGTACCTGACGATTATAGTAATAATAATACTTCTAATAATAATAATTATGTTAGTAATAATATAGTAAATACTAATACTAGTAGTAGTTACTTAGAATGCGACGATTCGGACTAAAAACTAGACGGTAGGACTATAAGAATATAGCTTCGTTTTTTAACTAGGGGTAATTATTATAGAATGGTTTCTAGGGATTATATATATATATATATATATATATATATATATATATATAGCTACATAATTAGCCGTCTTATTACTATAGAAACTTATAAATAGTAATTATATATAGGGACTTTCTTTCCTTATGTATTAATATTTATTAAATAAAAACTATCTTTTAGCTACTTATAATTTAAAAATAGTTTGCCTGATTTAAAAAGATAATACTAACTACTTATTACTACTCATTTCATAATATAAATATTCCCTATATGAAGTAAAAAACTTAAATATTATTTATATATTAATTATATTTAATCAATATATCAAGATTATTCATTAAGATAAATAAGTTAAGTCTTATTATATTTATATAGAAATTATAAGTTAATCTATATTAATAATAGAGAACTTTGATATTAATAGTATAAAGTCTTATCTTAAGGGTAGATAAGACTTAGTAGGAATACTAAGGTCATAGATATTAAGATTACAATAAATATTTGATTACAATTCCATAATTAGTAGTAATTAAATGTCGTAAGATATTTGAATTATATATAATTATGAAAGTATAAGGGTATAAGGTTATTGTACAAAAGAGGTATTAGTTATTTATCATTAAAAAGATTAATATAAAATAGATATATTAGTTATAGCTATAAGGAATTTAGCCTTAGATTAATTAGGAGTTAGTTATAGTAATTAGTAGGAGGATAGGAAGGCTGAAGTTATACTTTAAAAGGCAATATATCTACTAATAGTTTTAATAGAAAGTAAGTTATCAGTTCCTTCCTTAGAAATATGTATATCTATATAAATACTATTTATATATTAATTATATTCAATAAATATATTAAAACTATTTCTTAATAAGAATAAGCTAAATCCTACTATATTCATATAGAGATTATGAGTGTGAAAGGCTAGACCTAGGCTTATTTAACTATACGTAGCGCAAAATACTATTTATTTAGAACTAAGGGGATAAAAGAAAAGTTTTCACAAATACCTAGAAAAGTCTATATATATAGTGCTACTTAGGGCCTACTAAAGCCCTATCTAAATAGAAAGGTTAATATTAAATACCTAGATATAGCTCTAGTTAGTCATTTAAGTATAGCTTATAATATTTCCCCCTTCTTCTCTAACTACTATTTAGCTATAGAATATAAGCTGGATTACTATTATTATTTATTATTAGTTTATATATTTCTTTATAATACTTTAGAATTACTATATCTATAATAATACTAATTAGTTTCTATATAAGATCTATATACTTTTTTACTTAATAAGGGTTTCCTAATAATAACTTCTACCTATTTAATATTTCCTCATAGTAAAAGTATTTTTAACTAGTTATTTAACTTCCCTATTATTATTTACTAGTAGTAATAATTAGTTATTAATAACTACTTATTTAAATAGGAGATTAATAGTAGCCTTTTAGAAAATATCAATATGAAACTATAAATAGATAGATTATAACATTGATTGTATTAAAAGTCTTTAATCTATTTAAAGTTACATACCTCTTAGGAACCCTTTTAAAGAAGTTACACCTAGTAGTTAGCTCTTACCTCATAAACCCTATAGATAATACTAGGGCTAAAGAACTATTTAAATAGAAGAAACCTTAGGTAGTAATAATATAATTAGTTAAATATAATATATGATAAATAGGGGAAAATATAGGCCTATTTATTATAATTATTCTATTAAGATTTATATTTATATAATACTAATACCAGCTAGCTAGTAGTACTTATTACTAGCTATTAATAGGTACTAGTTATTATAATAGCTATTAGTAAGAATATATATCTAGTAGTAGTTACTATATTTAGTTTATATAATTAGAAAGTATGTAGCTATTAGTCGTAGTTACCTGCCGCAGGATTCAAACCTACTACTCTTACTATAAAACAGTAAAAGCCAGCTAGACGTTAAACCACTACATCAAGCAGGAATAAATTATAATATATCTAACTCAATAATATATAATAATAAGACTTTTACTACGATATATTTATAATATAACTAAACTAACTTCTAATTTAGGTTTAGTAACTAATGCTTAGAAATATTTAATTATAATTTATTGCTAATTTAATATTAATTAATAGGGGATTAAATCCTATTTACCTAAGCTTCTAATTTTTTACTAAATAGCTACTATCTTAATATAGATATATACTATTACTAATTATTTCTTCTTAACTAATTAGTAAGTAGTATTCTTACTATTATTAGGTCCTTATTACTAGGATAGAATTAATATAATAACTATAATTTATTAAGACAAAGATAGTTTCTATAGTGTTATACTACTAGTTATAAAAGGTTAATTATATAATAAGTAGTAAGTCGCCTTAATTATCTTATAATTAACATATAAATATTTATAAGGCGTTTTAGATTTCCTAATTATACTACTCTATAATTCTATCTGTTTATAAGTAGTAATCAATACTTAATAGGTATATAATACCTATTAGCTAATAGAATTCTTTCTAGAAGTAACCTATTTAATTAGAGTTTCTATTACTTATAATAGAATATAGTATACTATAAAATCTATAATAATAGTTAAGGAATTACTAAGTATATATTTCTATTACTATAGTATTTATTTCTTCTAATATAAGAACCTTATTTAGTTAGTTTATAATAAATTAAAAGTAATAGCTATCTTAGCTTTTTTTAAGGAGTAGATTTATAATAAAATCTATTAAAAGATCTTTGTATAAAAGGCTAGATCTAGGCTTATTTAACTATAAGTAGTATAAAATGCTATTTATTTAGAACTAAAAAGTGTAAGAGAAACTTTTATAAAAACTTAGAAAAGTCTATATATAATACTACTTAAGGCTTACTAAAATTTTATCTAAATAGAAAGATTAATATTAGATATCTAAATATAGTTCTAGCTAATTATCTAGGTATAATTTATAATATTATTCTTTTCTTCTCTAATTATTACTCAACTATAAGCTATAAATTAAGTTATTATTATTATTTATTATTAGTCTATATCCCTACTTGACGTAGTAGTTCAACATCTAGCTAGCTTTTACCATTTTACGGCAAGAGCAGTAGGTTCGAATCCTATAGTAGGTAATTATAACTAACATTCCTACTAGTTATATAAACCAAGCGTAACAACTACTACTAGCTATTAGCTATTACTAATAGCTATTAATAACTAGTAACTATTAATAACTAGTAATAGTTACTAATAGCTAGCTAGTATTAGTATTACTTCACTATAATTCTTTAAAGAGTAACTATAATAGATATAAATATATATATACCTTCTATTTATTAGCTATTATATTAACTAACTATATTTACTACTTAAAGTTTCTTCTATTTAAATAGTTCCTCAGAACTAGTAGTATCTATAGGGTAAATAAGGTAAAAGCTGATAACTAGGTATAACTACCTTTAAAGGGTCCCGGAGAGGTATATAACTTTAAATAGATTAGAGACCTTCAATATAACTATATATTATTAGTCTATATATTTCCTTATAATACTTTAATATTATTATATTTATAATAATATTAACTAATACTTATATAAGATTTATATATTTTTCCTACTTGATATAAATCTTTTAATAATACTTTCTACTTATTTAATATATTTCTATAATAAGAATATCTTTAATTAGTTATTTAGCTTTCCTATTACTATATACTAATAATAATAACTAGTTATTAATAGCTATTAATTTAGATAGAAGATTAATAATAGTTTTTTAGAAGATATCTATATAGAATTATAGGTAGATAGACTTTAGTATATCTAGTTTAATAATATATAGTAATAAGACTCTTACTACTATATATTTATAATATAATTAAATTAGTTTCTAGTTTCATTCCAGTAACCTATAGTTAGAAATATTAAGCTGTAGTTTACTACTAGTTTAATACTAATTAGTAAGAAATTAGGTCTTATTTACCTAAGCTTTTAACTTCTACTAAATAGCTACTATTTTAATATAGATATATATTACTACTTATTATTTCTTCTTAACTGTTTAGTAAGTAGTATTTTTACTATTATTAAGTATTAATACTACTTCCTTAACTATTAGGATAAGATTAATATAATAATTAGAATCTATAAAGAAAGATATTATTCTTATACTATTATACTACTAATTCTAAAAGGCTAGTTATGTAATAAGTAGTAAGTTATCCTCATTATCTTATAATTAGTATATAAATACTTTTTCAGACTACTTAGATCTCCTAATTATATTATTCTATAGTTCTATTTATCTATAAGTAGTAATTAGTATTTAATAGATATATAATACTTATTAGATAATAGGATTCCTTTTAGAAATAACTTATTTAGTTAAGGTTTCTATTATTTATAATAGAATACAGTATACTATAAAATATATAATAATAATTAAAATACTATTAAGTATATATTTCTATTACTATAGTATTTATTTCTACTAATATAAGGATTTTACCTAATTAGTTTATAATAACTTAGAAGTGATAGTTACTTTAGCTTTTTATAAGAAGTAGATTGGTAATAAAATCTATTAATAAATTAGAATATAACTAGTTAGATATTAAGAGGAGTTTTAAGAATCGCTTTTTTACTTACCTTTAGATATAAATACCCCTATATATATTATAATTATATATCAATTAGTAGATACTCTAAAACTGTTTAAACTAATAGAACTAATAGTTTATAATCTCTAGTATATTATTGTATTTTAAGTATTCTATAGGGGAAGAATTATATAATTCTTATATTAGTTTAATCTTAAGTTTATTAAGAAGGCTATTTATATTTTTACTATTTAGCATTTAAAGTATATCTCAAAGTAAGCTGCCTTATTATATTGAAAGTATATTTAGTAATTTAGATTTTAATATAAAAATTAGAAAGAAAGTTATACCTTTCTTATTAAATTATTATAAAGACCTATTAATCTAAAAAGTCCTTCTTAGTAATATAATCTTATATTTCTTATAAGTCTAATTTTCCCTCAAAAACCTAAGTATTAGTAATACTTGTATATTTTATTTACAATTTTATAAAGATAGTAATTGAACATCACTTAGATTATTTATTATTATTATGTCTTATTATCTTACTTTTTAGGGATATCTTACTCTTTCTTAGAAAAAGTATTAAGAGCTACTACTTAAGTATTAAGTTAATATTTAAAGTAGAAGTTATATTAAGATAACTCTTCTACTTATTAATTCTACTTTTCTATAAATTATCACTTCTTTATAAAGTATTTAAAGCTTCTATAATTAATAAGAACTTTAAATTTCTTAATACTTTATAGTTCTATCCTCTATACTTATAAATAAGTTAATATTATATGTAGTTGTATTGAAGGTATTTGATCTATTTAAAGTTATATACCTCTTAGGAACCTTTTAAAAGAAGCTATACCTAGTAGTTAGCTTTTGTCTTATAAACCTTATAGATAATACTAGAGCTGAGGAATTATTTAAATAGAAGAAACCTTAAGTAGTAATAATATAGTTAGTTAATATAATTACTAATAAATAGGGAAAGTATAAATCTATCTATTATAATTACTTCTTTAGAGGATTATAATTATATAATATTAATATTAACTAGCTAGTAATATTTATTACTAGCTATTAATAGTTACTAATTATTAATAGCTGAAGGTAATAGCTAATAGCTACTAGTAGTTATTATATTTAGTTTATATAATTAGAGGGTATATATCTACTAGTTATAGTTACCCGCTATAGGATTCAAACCTATTATTCTTACTATAAAATGGTAGAAGCTAGCTAGACGTTAAACTACTACGTCAAGCGGGAATAAGTTAATATTATAAGGAATTCTTTATTATAAATTAGATACTTAAATTCTATAAGGCTTATGTATTAAGAATAGAAAACTATTAGGTATCTTATTCTAGCTTTATTATCTTAAGTTAATATACTATTTAGAGTAAACTTAGAATAATTAGTTTCCACTATAATTAAAATACTAGAATTAAATATCTATAGGATTAATTATATAGTAAATAAGTATTTTAGTACAGAAAAAACCTCTTATTATTCTAATTGCTAGTTAAAAAGTATATACATCTAAATTAAATAGTTTAAAAATTCTATAATAATATTATATTATAACATAAAGACTTCATAGTAATTTATAAACTTAAGGAAACTATAAATACTTTTTAGTAACTTAAGAAGTAGCTAATTAGTAATAATTTCTAACTTTTCTAAGTTATATAAGAAGCTTTTCCTAGTTAATATAATAAATCTAATATATTTAATTATAATAATAAAAAACTTATACTTCTTGGGATTTAACTTAAGATTTATATTAGTAAACTAGCTAAATATTTAGTAGACTTTCTCTTTATATTCCTATTTTATACTATTAATAAAAGAAAATATTATTAATATATATAATAATAACATTATCTAGACATACCTCTAAATAACTATTAATATACTATTAGATTATAATAAGAATATTAATAAGCCTAAAAGGGTATACTATTTATTTAAAGAGATTATAATATATTTAAAAAGCTATCTTCTCCTAATTTATATTATTAATTTCAATCTTATAGAATATAGTAATAATATTAAACTTGGTATACTAATAAGCTTTAATAATTCTCTAGAATATTTTTAATATAAGAAAGAAGGAATAATAATCTGTCTTATAATTATATTAAGAATTTTATAATCTATATAGAAATATATCTTTCTATTTAGTTCTTTTATAAGGAAAATTAAAATATTAGTAAAAAAGCTATTTATTTTGATAAACTTCTTATTAAATAAATCTTCTAAAGTCTTCTTAAGTATTAGAAATATTTCCTTATAATATATTATAGATAGATATTTATAAAAAATTAGGTTTCTTTTTATTATTATTAAAGATTAATAGAATATAATAATCTATCTTTAGTTAACTAGGAGGTAATTAGTATATTATATTTAAATAGAAGAAGTCTAAGAGTTCTTATAAGATATTTATAGAAATATAATTTCTTAAGTCTATTTCTACTTTTAGGATTAATATCTTTTTAATATTTACTAGGTTAATAGAAATAACTTAGTAGAAGCTTAGTATTTTACTAATATATTATAAAATATATTAATAGATAAATATAAGTAAATTAATACTAAGTAGGTAAGCTGATTAAATCTCTTTAAATCTTATTAGTTTATTTTAATATTCTAAGTAAGCTATTATAATATTTTTCCTATAGGTTATCTATTACGTCTTAGTAGTGTATATAATATAGTTATCTTCTATTTAGAAATTATTTAAAGTATAAAAGTAGCTAGAGATGTTTTGTAATATAGATATAGATTTTCTATATATAGCTACTAATTTCTAATATTAAAATAATCACTCTTTAAGTATTACTAAATAATAGCTTAGTAGTATATCTTCTTATCTATCTCTTTGATTTATTAATTAATAAGAAGTAAAGTTTTTTCATAAGAGAAATATTAATAATAGTATAAGTCTTTAGGTATCTTTCTTTAATACTTAGAATAGTATCTAGGCTCTTTACTTTATATATAGATTTAACTATAAACTTTACTTAATAATAGTATTTATGCTAATACTAGTTTATAACTAGTTGAAATAGTAATGAAATTACTTATTATTATAGATCATTATACCTCTTGTTCTAATATTTAACTTTATAGTAGTAGAAGACCTCGTAGTAATAATCTATATAAAGAAAGCCTTATTAAAATTAAAGCTTAATATATATAGTTAAAAGTAACTATTTAGGTAATAAGGTTAAGAATTTTTATAAACTTCTTGAAGATAGAATAAAACAGAATACTAAAAACTAAGTATTCTATGATATATTATTCTTCTATATCTTTTATAATAGGACTAAAATCTCCTTAAAATCTATATAACTATTTATAAGAAGAATACTATAGAATAAGTATAGAAATATCTAGTTATAACTATTATAATTAAAATTATTACTTTATTGGAATGAACCTTAATAAAATATCCTAAATATTATAATTAATAAGTAGCCTATAGATATTTAAAAGAATATTATCTAGTTAATTTATAACTTATTATACTAAGCTAATAATATTAAAGACTAAATATCAATTAGATAATACTCTAATATTAATATACTACTATAATACTAATTACTAGATATCTTAGAGTATTATAATAATATAATTATAGAGGTTTTAAAAGCTATTTAACTATACTAGAAATATCTATATTTATATAAATATTATTTATATATTAACTATATTTGATAAATTAAGATTATTTACTAATGTGAGTAAGCTAAATCCTATTATACTAATATAGAAATTATAAGTTAGCTTATATTAATAATAGAAAACCTTTATATTAATAGTATAAAGTTTTATCTTAGGGGTAAGTAGGGCTTAGGCTAAAGGATATTAAAATTGCAGATATTAAAGTTATAATAAATATTCAAATAGAGTACTTATAATTAGCAATAATGAAATATCTTAAGATATTCAAATTATATATAATAGCTATAAAAGTATAAGGTCGTAAAAGTATAAAATTGTTATAAGAAGATTTGTTTATTATTTATTATCTATGAAAAAGTTAATATAGGGTAGGTATACTAGCTATAACTACAAAGGGTTTAGTTCTAGATTAACTAGGGGCTAGTTTTAATAATTAGTAGGGGGGTAGGAAGGCTAAAATCATACTTCAGGGGGTACTATATTTACTAATAATCGCAGTAGAAAGTAAGCTATCAGCCCCCCCCATAGTAAAAGTATTATAACTTATATTAATAAATAAATTAATAGAATAACTTCTATTAATTCTAATTTAAATAGTAGTTAACTACTAGTTACTTACTTATTCCTTCTCTTATTATTTTTCCTATTTTATTACTTCTATTTCTATTAGCTTTAAAACCTAATTTTACTTTAGAACTACTTTTTTCTTAAATCCTTACTATTACTAAATAGGGGAATATGATCCCTTTAATAATTTTCAATATAATTTATAAGAGTTATGACTTTTATAACTTTTATAACTTCTATAGTAGTTTTCTAATATTCTTATATTATATTATTCGTATAAATATAGTTTTCTTTATTATAATTGGAGTATTAATAAGTATCTTAATGGTTTCTAATATATTCTTTAGGAATAGAAAAAGAACTATTGAAGTTTTAGTATTATGATTATTCTTTAATTACTCTAGTTATTATAATGTTACTTTTTATACTATAAATAGTAGGTTTCTAATAGGATAATTAATAGTAAGTAAGTATCTCTTTTATATATTTAAGTTTCTAAGCTATATTCTAGATTTTAAATAATTAGAATTTATATTAAATAAAAAGATTAATTAAAATAAGTAATTCTTTAACATAGGGGAGTAATATAATTTCTAATAAGGAGATTTAAATTATATTTAACTATATATATTTTCTAATATGAATTAGGACTTTCTTAAATTAAAATAAGAAAATAGTTAGATACTTATTTTCTTTCTATTAGAAGTTCTATAGTTAGGTAGTAATATAAAACTAATTATTTAGGTCTATATAGGTCTTATTAAAGTAACTTATAAAATCATTCAAATTATAAGAGTTCTCTAATCTTCTAATGATATAAAAAGTCATAACTACTTATTAAAAACTAGAATCTAAATAAAAATAGACTAAGTACTAGTATTCCTAATTATCATTAAAGAAATAGTAATTAATCTTAAGTTTAGTTTTTCTTTATTAAACTTATATTTAGTATTCTTTCTATTTATTTCAAAACTTGAAAAATAGAAAAAGAAGCTTTTTCTAATAATTAACTATTAGTAGAAGTATAGTAATATTATTAAGTTTAAAGGCTAGTATTCTAATAGATATTATTCTAAGGGTTATCAAGGTATTTTAATATAAATTAGAAATACTTATTATAGTAAATATTTAGGGGTTACTATTTATTATAATATCTTATCTTACTAATTTATGTATAAGTTTATTAATCTTCTAATAGAAGAAATTTAAAATATATTATAATTATTATTAAAGTAGTTTACTTATAAAGTAACTACTTATAAAGATATCTTAAGGGATTCTAATACTTGCTATTATTTATTTTCCCATTAGTTAGCTACTTATTATATAGTATTATATCTTAAGAGCTTTACTTAACTAAATTATATATTTAATAAGTAGGGAGCTATATTTTACTTAATATTATCTATATAGTAAATAAAACTAAGTTCTAAATATATAAAAAGCTAGACCTAGGCTTATTTAATTATAAATAGTATAAAATACTATTTATTTAGAATTAAAAAGTAAAAGAGAAACCTTTATGAAAACTTAGAAAAGTCTATATATATAATACTACTTAAGGCTTACTAAGGTTTTATTTAAGCGGGAGAGTTAATATGAAATACCTAGATATAGCTCTAACTAGTTATCTAGATATAGCTTATAGTACTAAGTATAACTAGTTAAATATTAAAAGGGGCTTTAAGAACCTTTTTTTACTTACCTCTTGATATAAATACTTCTATATATATTACAACTATATATAAATTGATAGATATTTTAAGACTAATCAAATTAGTAGAGCTAATAGTTTATAGTTTCTAATATATTATTATATTCTAGGTATCTCATAAGAGAGGAGTTATATAACTCTTATATTAATTTAGTCCTAAGTTTATTAAGGAGGTTATTACTATCTTTACTACTTAGTATTTAAAGTTTATCTCTAAAAATAAGTAGCCTTATTATATCAAAAATATATTTAGTAATTTAGACTTTAATATAGAGGTTAGAAGGGAAGCTATATTTTTCCTATTAAACTACTATAAAAACCTATTAATATAAAAAGTCCCTCTTAGTAGTATAATCTTATATTCCTTATAAGTCTAATTTCTTCTTAAAACCCTAAGTATTAATAATACTTATATATCTTATTTTAAACCCTATCGGAATAATAATATCTAGGATAATTTATATTACTTATTCCTATTATTTCTCATTATCCTATCTTTTAAGAGTATCTTATTCCCTATTAGAAAAAGTTTTAAAAACTACTATTCAAGTGTTTAGTTAATATTTAAAATAGAAGTTATATTAAGATAACTCTTCTACCTATTAATTCTACTTTTCTAAAACCCACTATTTCTTTATAAAGTATTTGAAGTTTTTATAATTAGTAAGGATTTTAGTATTTTATAATTCTATTTCTTATATTTATAAATAAGTTAATACTATAAAGAGTTCCTTATTATAAATTAAGTAGTTAAACTCTATAGGGTTTAGTTATTAAAAGTAGACAGCTATTAAGTATTTTATTTTAACTTTATTTCTCTAGTTTAGTATACTATTTAAAATAAACCTAGAATAATTAGTTTCTACTATAGTTAAAATATTAGAATTAAACATCTATAATACTAATTTCATAATAAAGAAGTAGTTTAATATAAGGAAAGCTTCCTACTATTTTAGTTTCTAGTAAAAAAAATATATACTTTTAAGTTAGATAATTTAGGAATTCTATAATAATACTATATTGTAATATAAAGACTTTATAGTAGTTTATAAATTTGAAGAGGTTATAAATATCCTTTAGTAACTTAAGGGGTAATTAGTTAGTAATAACTTCTAACTTTTTTAAATTCTATAAGAAATCCTTTTAGCTAATATAATAAACTTAATATGTGTAACTATAGTAATAAGAGAGGGGCTAATAGCTCGCTCTTTACTATAACTATTAGTAGATATATTACCCCCTAAAGTATAACTTTAGCCTTCCTACTCCCCCACTAACTAATATAGCTAGCTTCTAATTAATCTAAAGCTAAACTTCTTATAACTATAACTAGTATACCTACCCCGCATCAACTTTTTTACAGATAATCAATAACTAATAACTCTTTTTATAATAACCTTATATCTTTATATTTTTATAATTATTAATATATAATTTAAATATCTTAAGATATTTAATTACTACTAACTATAAATACTCTATTTAAATATTTATTATAACCTTAATATCTACAACCTTAACATTCCTATTATAAACCAAGCCTTACCTACCCTTAAGATAAGACTTTATATTATTAATACAAAAATTCTCTATTATTAATATAAGCTAATTTAAAATCTCTATATAAATATAATAAGACTCAGCTTATTCTTATTAGTAGATAATCTTAATATATTAAGTATAGTTAATATATAAATAATATTTATATAAATATAGATACTCCTAGTATAGCTTAATAACCTTTAAAACTCCTATAATTATATTATAATAATATTTTAAAATATCTAGTAATTAATATTATAGTAGTATATTAATATTAGGGTATTATTTAATTAATATTTAGTCTCTGAAATTTTTAGCTTAGTATAATAATTTATAAGATAACTAGATAATTATTTTCTAAACATCTATAAGCTACTTATTAATTATAGGTTTTAAAATAATTTTATTAAGACTTAATCTAATAAATTAGTAGTTTTAATTATAGGGGTTATAAATGAATATTATTATATTTCTCTTATATTTTTCTTTTTATAAGTAGCTATATAGATTTTAAAAGGATTTTAAATTTACTATAAAAGATATAGAAAAATAATAGGTTATAAACTACCTAGCTTTTAGTATTCTATTTTATTTTATTTTCAAGAGGTTTAAAAAGATTCTTAATATTATAACTTTAGTAGTTACTTTTAGCTATATATATTAAGCCTTAACTTTAATAAGGCTCTCTTTATATAGATTATTACTATGAAGTCTTCTACTATTATAAGGTTAAATATTAGAACTAGGAGTATAATTATCTATAATAATAAGTAATTTTATTACTATTTTAACTAGTTATAAGCTAGTATTAATATAAATACTATTATTAGGTAAATTTAGTAGTTAAATCTATATATAAAGTGAAGAGCTTAGATATTATTCTAAATATAGAGTAAAAGTAACTAAATAAAACTATAGTAATAAAAGACTTATACTTCTTAAGGTTTAATTTGAGACTTATATTAATAAGCTAGCTAAGTATTTAGTAAGCTTTCTCCTTATATTTCTATTATACACTACTAGTATAAATAAAGATATAATCAATATATATTATAGTAAAGTTATTTAGGAACTACTATAAGTAACTATGAATATATTATTAGAATATAGTAGAAGTACTAATAAGCTCAAAGGAATATATTATCTATTCAAAAAGACTATAATATATATAGAAAGCTATTTTCTTTTAATCTATTTTATTAACCCTAATTTTATAAAATATAGCGATAATATTAGGTTTAATATATTAATAAGCTATAGTAATTCTCTAGAGTATTTCTAATATAAGAGGGGAGGAATAATAGTCTTTTTCTATAATTATATTAAGAATTCTATAGTTTATATAGAAGTATATCCCTCTAGTTAGTTTTCTTATAAAAAGAACTAAAGTATTAGTAGAAAAACTATTTACATTGATAGATCTTTTATCAAATAAGTCTTATAAAGTCTTTTTAAATATTAGAAGTTCTTCTTTTAATTTATTATAGAAAGGTTATTATAGGAAAATAGGTTTCTATTTCTTCTTATTGAGAATTAATAGAATATAATAATTTATCCCTAATTAGCTAGGGAATAGTTAGTATATTATATTTAAATAGAAGAAGTTTAAGAATTCGTTTAAGGTATTTATAGGGATATAATATTTTAAATCTACTTCTATTTTTAAAATTAATATTTTCTTAATATCTATTAGGTTAATAGATATAACTTAATAGGGGCTTAATATCATATTAGTATATCATATAGTATACTAATAGATAAATATAAATAAATTAGTATAAACTAAATAGACTAACTAAATCTTCTTAAACTTTATAAATTTATCTTAATATTATAAGTAAGTTATTATCTTATCTTTCCTATAAACTATCTATTAAGTTTTAGTATTATAAATAATACAATTATCTTCTATTTATAATTATTTAAAATATAAAAGTAACTAGAGACTTTATATTATATAAGTATAAATCTTCTATATATAATTACTAACTTTTAGTATTAAGATAATTATTCTTTAAGTATTATTAGATAATAGCTTAATAGTATATCTTTTTATCTATCTCTTTAACTTAATAATTAATAAGAAGTAAAATATCTTTATAAGAAAAATATTAATAATAACATAAGTATTATAACCTATATTAATAAGTATATTAATAGAATAATATCTTTTAATTCTAGTTTAAATAATAGCTAATTATTAATCACTTATTTACTCTTTCTCCTATTATTTTTCCTATCTTATTACTTCTATTTCTATTAACTCTAAAGTCTAACTTTACTTTAGAGTTATTCTTTTTTTAAATCTTTATTATTATTAAGTGAGGAATATTATCCCTCTAGTTATCTCTAGTATAATCTATAGTAGTTATAGCTTTTATAATTTTAATAATAGCTTTCTTATACTCTTATATTATTCAGTTTCTATACATATAACGTTCCTTATCATATTTATAATACTAATAGATATCTTAGTAGTTTTTAATATATTCCTTAAGAGTAGAAGAAGAATTATTAGAACTTTAGTATTAATATTATTATTTAATTATTTTAGTTATAATAATATTACTTTTTATATTATAAATAATAGGTCTCTAATAAGGCGGCTAATAGTAAGTAGATATCTCTTTTATATATTTTTATTTCTAAATTATATTTTAGACTTTTAGTAATTAAAACTTATAGTTAGTAAGAAGATTAATTATAACAAGTAATTCTTTGAAGTAGAAGAGTTATATAGCCTCTAATATAGAGATTTAGACTATATTTTAATTATATATACCTTTTAGTATTAATTAGAATTTTCTCAAATTAAAATAAGAAAGTAAATAGGTATTTATTCTTTTTCTATTAGAAGTTTTATAACTAAGTAATAATACAAAGCTAGCTATTTAAGTCTAGGTAAGTTTTATTAAAATAACTTATAATATTATCTAAGTTATAAGAATTCTCTAATCTTCTAGTTATATAGAAAGTCTTGATTACTTATTAGGAATTACAGTCTAAGTAGGAGTAGATTAAATACTAATATTCCTAATTATTATTAAAGAAATAGTAATTAATCTTAAGTTTAGGTTTTATTTATTAAGTCTATATTTAGTATTTCTTCTATTTATTTAAAGACTTTAGGGATGAGAAAAAAAACTTCTTCTAGTAATTAGTTATTAATAGAAATATAATAATATTATTAACTCTAAGAACTAGTATCCTAATACATATTATTCTAGAAAATACTAAAGTATTTTAATATAGGTTAGAAATACTTATTATAATAACTACTTAGAGTTACTACTTATTATAATATCTTATCTTATTAATTTATATATAAATCTATTAATCATCTAATAGAAGAAGCTTAAGATATATTATAATTATTACTAAAGTAGTTTACTTATAGAAATACTACTTATAGAGATATCTCAAGGGGCTTTAATATTTTCTCTTATTCTTTATATTAATTAGTTAGTTATTTATTACATAATATTATATCTTATAACCTTTACTTAATGAAAATATATACTAAACTAGTAGAGAACTACATTCTATTTAATATTATCTATATAATAAATAAAGCTAAGTTCTAAATATATAAAAAGCTAAACCTAGGCTTATTTAACTATAAATAATACAAAATACTATTTATCTAAAATTAAGAGGGTAAAGGAAAAGTCTTTATAAATACCTAGAAAAGTCAATATATATAGTACTACTTAGGGCTTACTAGGGTCCTATTTAGATAGAAGAATTAATATAAGATATTTAAATATAGCCCTAGCTATTTATTTAGATATAACTTATAAAAATAAGTTAACTTATATTAATAGTAGAAAACTTTTATATTAGTAATTCAAAATCTTATCTTGGGAATAAGTAAAACTTGATTGATAATAGGGATATTAAAGTTATAGATATCAAAATTATAATAAATATTTAAATGAAATACTTATAGTTAGTAATAATTAAATATCTTAAGATATTCAAATTACATATAATTATGAAAGTATAAAAGTATAAAAGTATAAAACTGTGAGCTTATTATAAAAAGAGTTGTTGATTATTTATCATTAAAAAGGTTAATATAGGGTAGGTATACTAGTTACTATAGCTATAAAAGATTAAATTTTAGATTAATTAGAGGCTAGCTTTAGTAATTAGTAGAGGGTAGGAAGGCTAAAGTTATACTATAGGGGGCAATATATCTACTAATAGTTATAATAGAGAGCAAGCTATTAGCCCCTCTTGAGTGTTTATATAACTTATTTTTAATTTTATTATAATATGAATAAATAGTTTTATATCTTAGATTTTTTATTAAATATAGTTAGTTTCCTTCAGAAGAAGAATATTTCTTCTATATTTATTTAATTTATTTTATATTTATTAATTATTATCTAAATTCTTTCTATATATATCTATTAGTCTTTATTATTAATCCTTAATACTTTTAATCTATTTGATATTTTCAATAGAGGGGCTAATAGCTTACTTTCTAATATGACGATTAGTAGATACATTACCCTTTAAAATATAACTTCAACCCCCTTACCTTTCTACTAACTACTATAACTAGCTTTTAATTAGTTTAAAACTAAATCTTCTATAGTTAAAACTAGTATACCCACCTTATATCAACTTTTTCAATAATATATAACTAATAGCTTTTTCTATAATAACCTTATATCCCTATATCTTTATATTTTTATAATCTTATATCTTTATAACTATTCATATATAATTCAAATATCTCAAAACATTTAATTACTACTAACTATAAATAGGCTATTTAAATACTTATGATAACCTTAATATCTATAATCTTAATAGTCTTACTAAATTCTACCTACCCTTAAGACAAAACTTTATACTACTAATATAGAAGATCTGTACTACTTATATAAAGTAATTTATAATCTCTATATAAGTATAATAGAATTTGATTCTATTTAATATAATAGTTCGATATCTAGCTAGCTTTTACGATTTTATAGTAAGAGTAGTAAGTTCGAATCTTATAGTGGGTAAGTATAACTAGTAGTTATAAGCCTTCTAGTTCTATGAACTAAATATAGTAACTACTACTAGCTATTAGCTCTTACTAATAGTTATTAATAGCTAGTAATCATTAATAGTTAGTAATAGATACTAATAATAAGCTAGTATTTAGTATTATATAATAACTTATTACGATTCTGTGAAGAATAATTATAATAGATAAGCCCATAGTTTATTTTCTAATTTATCTATTTAATTTTATTAGATATTATATTGACCTGCTATATTTACTACTTAAGGTTTCCTCTATTTGAATAGTTCCTCAATACTAATAGTATTTATAGGGCTTATAAAGTAAGAGCTAACTACTAAGTATAGTTTCCTTTGAAGAGTTCCCGAGAAGTATATAACTTTCAATAGATCAAAAGTCTTTCATATAACTATAACAATAGATCTTCAATTATTCTTATTTATAAATAATATTAATATACTAAATTCAACCAATATATAAATAACACTTATATAAATATAAATATTTCTAATATAACTAAATAGTTTTTAAAACCCATATACTTATATTACTATCATACTTTAAAATATATAGTAATTAGTATTATAGTAAGATATTAATATTAAAGTATTATCTAAATAATACTTAGTCTCTAATATTATTAGGTTGATAAAGTAACTTATAGAATAACTATATAAGTTTCTTTTAAATATCTATAAACTATTTGTAAATTATAATATTTAGAGTAATCCTATTAAAACTTCATTTAATATACTAATAGTCTTAATTATAGTAATTTTAACTTGGTATCTCTATGTTTATCTTATAGTTATTCTTTTATAACTAGTAATATAGATTTTGAAGAGATTTTAATTTTCCTATAAAGCTATATAAGAAAAATAGATAATAGAATACCTAACTCTTATATCTTCAAATAAGGATTCTATTTTATTCTATTCGTTCAGAGATTTGGTAAAGTCCTTAACCCTATAACCTTTATAATTACTTTGAGCTATATATATTAAGCTTTAGCTCTAATAAAGCTCCCCCTATTTAGATTATTACTACGAGGTCTTCTACTACTATAAAGTAAGATATTGAAACTTGAAGTATAATTATCTATAATAATAAGTGACTTTATTACTATTTGAACTAATTATAAGCTAGTATTAATATAAATACTATTATTAAGTAAGATGTATATTCTAGTCTATATATAGGGTATAGAGCTTAGATATTATTCTAAATATAAAGTAAAAGTAATTAATTTTAATATTTATAAGGTCTCTTATAAGATACATTATTCTATTGTTTCTAAGACTCTCTATTATTAAATATAGAATATATCATATTAGAATAAGAATCTCAGTCTCTGATAGATTCTTCTTATTTAAGAGATCTTCTCTATAACTTTATATATATCTCTACTATTAATAACTATAGCTCTAATTATAATTCTAATATTATATAAGAAGTAATACATGAGAGAAATAATATATCTTCTATTTCTAAATCTAACTTTCTATCCAAATATTCTTCTTATATCTATATTTTATACATAAATTTTCCATTACTTTTCAACGTTTCCTAACATTAATAAGTATTTAGTAGATATCTATTAATAATAACTTAAAAGGTTATAGTCTATTTATAAAAACTTGTAATATATTACATTACATTACCTTTTTATAAAGTCTAAGTATCTAAATAGTTTATCTACCAGATTCATAATCTTAGACTAATATTCTCAGTTAAACATAAATATGAAGTATTTATAAAATTAATAAATGTATACTTTCTAAAAGTCTTATATGAATATTGAAATAATAATTATTAGAGTTTAATAATCTATTCAAATTATGAACTTCATCAAGAGTCTTATTATATAATACTCTTAATAATTAAACCTTTTAATAATAATTAATAATTCCTATCAATATATTCTTCACTTCTATTCTACTTTACTAAATATCTTAACATAAGAAGCAATTAATTACTATCTATCTTTCATATTAAATAACAAAATATCTATGATTACGTATTTTAATATATTTATTTCTATTCTAATATTCCTTATAAGATTTTAATATTAAAAGATAATTGCTAAATACGAAGGTATCTTATAATATTAAGAATATAGACTTTATATCTTCTAATAATAAGAAAGTTTTGTCTCTATGTTTCTTTTCAAAAATATCACAAATCATAGTATTATTTTTAAATAATTAGTAGTAAATATATAGTATTAGTTATAAAAGTCTATAAATATCTCATATTTCTTAAATATCTCTAATGACTTCTATTTAGCAATAAGCTAGACTTTTAGTAAGTTTATTTTACTTTTCTCTGAAATACTAATATAATTTAAAGAGCTTAACTATTCTATTTAGAATCTATATTTGAGAAGCTTAATAAATAGATTATAATAAAATATATGTAGCCACATAGGCCATAGAAACTAGGCCTCAGGCCACGCTCCAAAGGGACGTTTCAAAAGTTTAAATACCCCGTATATACCGTATTTCAGTAGTAACAATACAAGCTATTTTGCTTCCTCATATACCCTCTATATAATGCCTAGAGGCTCCTTCGGGTGGCCTCCTCGATTTCTCACATAGATATAATAATTTTAAAATTAATGAATATTTATAATAATACCTTAATATAGTGTTCCCTAATACTTATTATATATATTATATAGTACATACTAATTAAGCTAAAAATATATAGTTACAATATACTTAACATATTACTAGTAAATGAGTAAGCCTATATAGTATTATCATATACCTATATAAAATATATTATATCTTAAATACTTTCTTCTAATAACTTTCTGACGTAATTCTAGTATAACAATGAAATATCTTTAAACTTAGTTCTTAAGATTTATACTATTCTCTAAAATCTATCTAAAGACTTACTAAAAACGAATAGTGAATATTAATCTTCTAGAATTATCTTATTAAGTTCCTTATAATTAATATAGAGGTATAAAGACTTAAATTTCTTTGAAACAAAGAAGGTAAATAGATCTACTTTATATATAGATAATTATATATATCTATTTACTAGACTCTGAATGAATCAAATTTTCAACTCTTCTAATAGCCAGTTATTAAGTAGATATATAGACCTATAAAGTAGCTTCTTATTTAATTTTAAGTAAATAAATTATCTAATATCTTTTAGAATTAAGACTGTTTTGCTACAATTCCATAAAATAGTCATTACTTATTAATAAATTGCTTAAAGATATCTATAATTACTAAAGTCCAATCTATTTCTCTAAGAGCCTTAATATAGACTCTAAAGCTTTTACTAGTTTTATCAATATATAATATTTAAATAGTCTTACTATTCTTAATAATCTCTTAAGTAAATACGTTTAATTTAATAATAAATATCTATCTATAACATTGAGTATTTATTTTAATATCTCTTAAGATATTAAGAGAGGCTAATAGCTTACTACTTATTGTTACTATTAGTAGAAATATTGTTTCCTAAAGTATAACTTTAGGCTTCCTACTCCCTTACTAACTATAATAGCAAATCTCTAGTTAACTTAAAGCTAAATCTCTTATAATAATAACTTGTATACTTATCTTATACTAATCTTTTTAATAATAAATCATTAATAATTCCTTCTATAATAACCTTATACCCTTATACTTTTATCTTTTTGTAGATAACTATACAGATTTCTAGAAGAGTTTGGTTCTATTATAAATGTTCTGGAAAAGTAATAGATTATAGAATACCTAGCTTTTAGCGCTTCATTTTATTCTATTCTTAAAAAGTGTAAAATATTTCTAATCATATAGTTTTAGTAGCTACTTTTAGCTATATATGTCAAGCCTTAGTCTTAATAAGGCTTTTTCTATATATACTATTATTATTAAATTCTTTATTACTAGAGGGTAAAATATTAGAATATTAAAGTATAGCTGAAAGCCTTGACTAAGAAAGGTTTAGATATTGAAATAAGGTCTATATTATTCCATAGACTATTATTTAAAAAAATCTAAACTATAATTATTTAGCCGAAAACTCTTTCTAATATTTTAATAGCTATAGCTAGCTAGTTACGTAGTATATTACATAGTCTTATTGGTATATTTTCTTTATAGAATTAGAAGTATAATTATCTATAATAATAGGTGATTTCATCATTATTTCAACTAATAAGGCGGTATTAATATAAGTACTATTATTAGGTAACATTCATAGTTAAATCTATATCTATAGAGTAAACAGCTTAGATACAATTTTAGGTATAGAGTAAAAGTATTTGAATTTCTTATAGTATCTTTCTAATCTATAAAATACTATTTTAATAAGAAGTCTATATATTCTTCTAACTCATAAGTATTAGTAAAGAATTAACATAACTTCTATTAATATCTATCTATTCGAGTTCATATAAAGAATAGCAACTAAGATAGTCTTTCTAGTATTAAGATTAAACTATAAGATTCTCTTAAAATAAATATAATTATTTCAATTGATACTAGTTCTAGTCATATAACTAGCTACTTATTAATGATGTCTATTTATAATTATAAGTCTATATTCTCTCTCCCTAGTATATTGAAGAGTAATTAGTAAATCTTTCATTGTCTTTTATATAAAGACTAACTCTTCAATTAATATAGAAGCTATTTATTTTATCTCGATATGCATTTACTTCTTTATATCTTTTCAACATAAGAGTTAATATTAACAATTTAAATTAAAGTATAAGACTTTGTAATATTTTATCCTCAAATCGCTATAAATATTAGATTAAGACTTACTTTAGTCTTATAACTTATAATTTTATATCCTATCCTACTATATAGGGAGTATGTCTCTAAAATATGTTATGTATTAAAGATATATATATATATATATATTCTTCTAGTTTCAAACAGACATAATATTATATAAACTTCTAATATCTTATTACTATTCATTTAGCATTAATAGAATCAATAGCCTTATTTACTTTATTGCCCTTAAGGATATGAATAATTAGAAACACTATAGGTTTATACATAATTAATTATATTCTCTATCTCTTACTAGTTTACTAGCGTAATATAATTAGAATTCCTATATTCTTTCAATATTTATTATAATATTTCCAACCTTGAGAATTAGAAGTTTAAGTCTTTTTATTTCTCTCTTTTTAAATCTAGGCATAATTAATAGTAATAAATAAAAACTATTTCTCTTATTCCAATTAAAGTTCAATATATCTAGATTCTAATATGAAGATAGTTACTTAACATAATATTATATAAATGATTAATATTCTTCTTATTATATTTCCCTATATTTATACCTATAGAACCTTTGTCATATCTTTAAATTAATGTACTACTAATAAATAAATATAATAGAAATAATTTATATAGATTTATCCTCTGGATTAACGTTGTGATTTCTTTATTTTACTTACAATTATAATATTAATCTTATTAATACGTATCAAATCTATTAACTGATTATATTTTGTAGTTAGATTTAGTAGTAATTTATGATGGCTATAGTTTGGTTGTTAATTTATTTAACTATAAACTCCTCTCTTATTATTCTATAATTATTTAAAGATAG
Organism: Colletotrichum orbiculare MAFF 240422; assembly: GCA_000350065.2. Taxonomy (NCBI): domain Eukaryota; kingdom Fungi; phylum Ascomycota; class Sordariomycetes; order Glomerellales; family Glomerellaceae; genus Colletotrichum; species Colletotrichum orbiculare. The sequence continues at coordinate 2,133,681 of AMCV02000007.1, forward strand.
CTTTCTCTAATTCTTAAATATTTCCAAAACTACTAATTACTTCATTAGATATCAAGTTAAATTATAGTCTACTCCTCGTAAATCTTTAATTACTTTTATATCTATTGTTAATATATCATTATTCAAAACTATATAGTCTAAGTTTTACTATTTATAATGCTTATTAAATATAGTCTAGATAAAATACTAGTTTTAATTAATTATAGAATTATATATTGAGCCTAAAAGTCAATTACTAAAAAGGTAATAATTCTTTAGACTTCAAGTATATAATAGGAATCATTCTATTTCTTTTTTATATTTAGTTACTTTTACGTTATACTTCGAATAGTATCTAAACTCTTTATCTTATTTATAGATTTCATTATAGATCTTATTTAAGGGAAAGGCTAATAGCTTGCTTTCTACTATAACTATTAGTAGATATATTACCCCCTGAAGTATAACTTTAGCCCTCCTACCCTCTACTAACTACTATAACTAGCCCCTAGTTAATCTAAAGCTAAACCCCTTATAGCTATAATAGCTAGTATACCTACCCAATATTAACTTTTTAATAATAAATAACTAATAACTCCTTCTATAATAACCTCACGCTTTTATACCCTTATACTTTTACACCTTTACACCCTTACGCTTTCATAGCTATTAATATATTATTGAAATATCTTAAGATATTTATTTACTACTAACTATAGGCACTCTATTTAAATATTTATAATAACCTTAATATCTATAGCTTTAATATCTTCTAGACTAAGCCTTATTTATTTCTAAGATAAAACTTTATATTATTAATATAAAAGTTCTATATTATCAATATAAGTTAACTTATAATCTCTATATAAATATAATAAGAATTAGCTTCCTCTTATTAATACATAGTATTAATATATAAAATATAACTAATATATAAATAATACTTATATAGATATAGATATTGTTAATATAACTTAATAGCTTTTAAAACTCTTTTAATTGTATTATTATAATATCTTAAAATATCTCGTAATTAGTATTATAATACTATATTAATATTAGAGTATTATCTAATTAATATTTAGTCTCTAAAATGTTTAGCTTAATATAATAATTTATAAGATAGCTAGATAATTGTTTTTTTAGTATCTATAAACTACTTATAAATTATAACTTTTAGAATAAGTTTATTAAAACTTAATCTAATAAACTAATAGCCTTAATTAGAGGAGTTATAAGTAAATATTATTATATTTATCTTATACTTTTCTTCTTATAAATAGTTATATAGATTTTAAAGGAATTTTAAATCTATTATAAAATATATAAAAGAATAATAAGTTATAAAATACCTAGCTTTTAATATTCTATTTTATCCTATTTTTAAGAAGTTTAAAAAAGTTCTTAATCTTATAACCTTAATAGTTACTATTAGCTATATATATTAAACCTTAGTCTTAATAAAACTCTTCCTAATTATTACTATGAAGTCTTCTATTATTATAGAGTTAAATATTAGAACTAGGGGTATAATTATCTATAATAATAGGTAGTTTTATTACTATTTTAACTAATTATAAGTTAGTATTAGTATAAATACTATTATTAAGTAAGATTTATAGTTAAATTTATATATAGGATAAAGAGCTTAGATACTATTCTAAAGTATAGAGTAAAAGTAACCAAATAAATATTACTTAATAATACTATTTATATTAATACTGATTTATAATAGTCAAAATAACAATAGAATTATTTAGTATTATAGATAATTATACTTTTAGTTTTCATATTTAACCTTATAATAACAGAAGGCCTTATAGTAATAATTGGAGAAAGCTTCATTAAAACTAAAACTTGATATATATAACTAAAAGTAATCCCTACTTAATATAGTAGTTTAATGTCTAGCTGGCTTTTACTATCTTATGGCAAGAGTAGTAGGTTTAAATCCTATAGTAGGTAATTGCGACTAGTAGCCATATGTCTTCTAATTATATAAACTATATAGTAACTACTACTACAGTGGGGGGACATTAAAAATAGTCGACGACGAAATCCTCACTAAAAATCCACTAATCTTAATCTTTTGAAATATGAGTATTTAGAGTACTATATAACTAAAAACTACTAGGTTTTTAATATAGCTAAATAAATAGTAAGAGATATATATATCTAAATCTTATGAAAATCTAAGTATATATAATAATACTAGAAAATCATAAAGTTGACCCTTCAGGTTTTAAGCTAGATTTTATCTACTAAATGCCTTGTAACATACCTTGAAACTAAGATTTCAAAACTAGTAGATTTTTAACTTTAAATATCTCTTTATATATAGATTTAAAAACTCCGGATCTTATATATATTAAATAAACTTAGATAAAGAATCTAAATATTAATTTTAGTAAATTTAGATTGATAACTTCTTTTTTAATTTGCGAAATAAAAATTGAGTTTTTGGCGATTTTTGGGGTGAAATTCGTGTTTTTTGGCCATCGACCGTTTTTAATGTCTCCTTACTATAGCTATTAGCTCTTACTATTAGCTATTAATAGCTAGTAACTATCAATAGCTAGCGCTATATATTACTAGCTAAATAGTATTAATATTATACTCTTATTATAATCCTTTAAAGAAGTAACTATAATAAATATAGGCCTATACCTTCCCTTTATAACATACTTTATATCTATTAGTAAATATACTAACTAACTATATTTACTATTTAAGAGTTTTCTCTATCTAAATAGTTCCTTAGTATTAGTAGTATCTATAGGGTTTATAAGGTAAGAGCTGACTATTAAATATAACTTCCTTTAAAAGGTTCCTAAGAGGTATATAACTTTAAGTATATTAAAGATCTTCAATATAACTACTTATAACGAAAAGTCACTACTAAAGTTATAAGGTTAAGAATGTTTTTAAATTTCTTAAAAATAAGATAAAATGGAAAACTTATAAGAACTAGGTATTCTGTAACTTATTATTTTTCTATATTTCTATAATGAATTCAAAGTCCTCCTATAATCTTTATAACTAGTTATAAAAGGAGAAGGATGAGATAAAAATAATAATATTTACTTATAATCCATATAATTAAAACTATTTAATCTGTTAAATTATATTTCAATAAACTTATTTCAAAAGCTATAATTAATAAGTAATTTATAAATGTTGAAAAATAATTATCTAATTATTCAATATATTATTATATTAAGCTAAAGACTTTAGAGATTAAACATTAATTAGATAAAACTTTGATATTAATATATTATTATAATACTAATTATTAAATACTTTAGAGTATTATAGTAATATAATTATAAAGGTTTTAAAAGCTATTAAGTAATATTATAAGTATTTATATCTATAAAAGTATTATTTATATCTTTATTATATTTTACATATTAAAACTATAGCAAGAGCTAATAGCTTGCTTTCTATTATAACTATTAGTAGATACATTACTTTCTTAAGTATAACTTTAGCCTTCCTACCCCCTTACTAACTACTATAGCTAGCTTCTAGTTAATCTAAGGCTAAACCCCTTATAGCTATAGTTGGTATATCTACCTTATATCAATTTTTTAATAATAAATAACTAATAATTCCTTCTATAATAACCTTACGTCTTTATACCTTCACATATTTATAGCTATATATAATTTAAATATCTTAAGATATTCAACTACTACTAACTATAAGTATTCTATTTAAGTATTTATTATAACCTTAATATTTATAACTTCAATATCTTCTAGACTAAGTCCTACTTACTCTTAAAATAAGACTTTATATTATTAATATAAAAGTTCTCTATTATTAATATAACCTAACTTATAATTTCTATATAGGTATGATAAGACTTAGCTTGCTCTTATTAATAAATAACTTCAATAAATTAAATATAGCTAATAAATGAATAATATTTATATAGATATAAATACTCTTAACATAACTAGATAGCTTTTGAAGCCTCTATAATTATATTATAATAATACTCTAAAATATCTAATAGTTAATATTATAGTAATATATTAATATTAAACTATTATCTAATTAATACCTAATCTCTAATATTATTAAATTGATATAATAAAATATAGATTAACTAGATAATATTCTTTTAAATATCTATGAGTTATCTATTAATTATAATACTTAGGATAATTGCATTAAGACTTATGTTTATAAAATAATAGCTTTAGTTATAATAATTATAATGAGATATTTTTATATTTACTCCATAGGATTCTTTTTTAAATAACTATATAGATTTTGAGGAGATTTTAATTCTATTATAAAGAATATAGAAAAATAATAATAGATTATAAAATACCTAGCTCTTATAAGTATTCTATTTTATCTTATTTTTGAGAGGTTCTAAAAGATTCTTAATCCTATAATTTTAGAAATTACTTTTAGCTATATATATAAAGCTTCGATTTTAATAAAGCTATTTCTAATTATTACTATTAAGTCTTCTATTATTATAAAGTCAAATGATAGAACTAGGGGTATAATTATCTATAATAATAAGTAATCTTATTACTATTTTAACTAATAATAAGCTAGTATTAGTATAAATACTATTATTAAGTAAAGCTTATAGTTAAAACTATATATAGAGTGAAAAGCTTAGATATTATTCTAGGTATAGAGTAGAAATAACTAAACATATTAAAACTATTTACTAATAAGAGTGAATTAAGTCTTACTATGTTCATATAGAAATTATAAGTTAATTTATATTAGTAGTAGAAAACGTTTTCATTAATTATATTCAGTCTAATACTAGGAATAAGTAGAATTTAGTTAATAAGACTATTAAGGTTATAGATATTAAAGTTATAATGACCATTGAAATAGAATACTTATAATTAGTAATAGTTAAATGTCTTTTTAGTTAATTTTACTCTATACCTGGAATAGTATCCAAGATCTTCACCCTATATATAGGTTTAACTATAAACCTTACCTAATAATAGTATTCACATTAATACTCACTTATAACTAATTAAAATAGTAATGAAATTACTTATTATTATACATAATTATACTCCTAGTTTTAATATTTGACTCTATAATAGTGAAAGACTTTATAGTAATAGTTTATATAAAGAGAATTGTATTAAAACTAAAACTTAATATATATAGATAAGAATAATTATTAAAATTATAAAGTTAAGAATCTTTATAAACTTCTAAAAGATACAATAAAATAAAATACTAAGAATTAGGTATTTTATAGTTTATTATTTTTTTATATCTTTTATAATAGAATTAATATAAAGAAATAGCTAAAAGCCTAGCGAAAGAAGGAGTAATAGTAGTAAAAGTTAGATTTCTATAAATTATAAGACTTCAACTTAATAAGCTAATTAGTAGTAGCTATAAGAAGGCTTTTATCTTATAGTAGCCTTAGGCTACTATATTATATAATATATAGTAATCCTAGTTATCCTAGCTTTCTATATAGACTATAAGATATATATCTTTATAACTATCCCCTTTTTTATAAACCTTAGCCTTTAAAACCTATAAATACTATATAGTTACTTCTAAATAACTTTACTAGCTAGTTGCTAACTATTTAGTAGTTTAATTAATTGAATAATAGTTGACATAACTAAATAATAGTAATAAATAATAGTTAATATATAAGAAAGAACTCTTCAAGTAAAAACCAAAATGTCTAACTTCATCCTATAGCTAATCAAATTATAAAGTATCTAATAGTAGATCAAGCTAATTAGAGTAAATCTTTAGGTTAAAATCAGGGTATCTAACCTTATCTCATTATACTAGAAGCTTTTTAAGGCTTCTTCTAATAATAAGGCGTTAGTATATATACTAATAATATTACTCTAATATGCTATAGTATTAACTTCTAGTAAGGACCCCCTTAAGGCATCTTCAGTATACTTTTGACGGCGCCCTATTTAATATATATATTAAACTTCTAGATTAGTTATAATAATAATCTTCTTTTACTAAATTGCCCCCCTAATATAGCCTTTAGTAATATTTTCAGAGTAGCGTAACCCTCTTTCCTAGAGTCCTTTATAGATTACTCCTTAATCTCCTTTTAGTAATATAGCTTCTAGTGATATCTTTAGAATAGTAAAACCTTATAGAGTAGCCCTTCTGACTATACTTTATATAATACTTATTATAATAATAAGTAGTTATAACATAGCTTAACTTATTATATATTTTATATAAAAGCTAGCTTCTAAGATATAGCTACTTTAAAGTCCCCTCTATAATATCCTTATAGTAATTAGGTGTTAAGTTTTTAGTAGTATTATAATTAATAGCTTTCTTAATACTAAGTATAGCCCTCTTCTCAATACTATTAAAAGCTTTCTTTTAGAATTATAATATCTCTTATAAGGATTTAACTATCAAGGCTATATAGCCTTAGGTACCTAGTTATCAAACTTCTAATATTATAAATACTATTATAATCTAGATTTAAAGTAATAGGAGAAAGTAAATATATAAAGTTTTGAAACTTCTATAGGGATATTTCCAGTTTTATAAATTGCTAACTATTTAGTATAAATCTTTAGTAAAAACTAGTTCTTATACTAAAGTATATAAAGTATACTATATAGGTATAATTCTTATAAAAAGGGTTAGTTAATAAGTAGTAAATAAATACTATAGTATCAGCTTATATAAAGTTTAATAACAATATATATTAATAATTATACTACTAAGTTCATAAGCTATATAATAACTTATTTAAAGCTTACTGAATCTTATATATATTAGAAGCTTCTAGCTATAGAATATAGCTATCTTAGACTATTATTAATTAATCCTTAATATTATATAGGATAATACTTTTATATAAGAAGCTATAGGAGTAACTAAGAGCCTTTAAATAATCCCCATAATTAGGAGTAAGTATTAATATCTCTAGAATTAATAGTATTTTCGCTATAGGTTTGCTACTAAATAGCTATACTAATATAGTTTGTTTAAAGAAAGACTATTATTTAAAGATATATATAAATACTTTTATAGTAACTACTATTACTTCTAATGATATAATTATTAATATTATAGTATAGCCTACTATATTACTTGACTTACTAATAGTTATAGGGATTAATCCTAATAATATAACTATTACTATATACTTATCAGTAGCTTCAGAGGTTTCTTCTTTAGGTATAGTTATTTTCAATATAACTATAAATATCGCTATAGATACCACTATAGATACTATATATTAAGATATTATATATTAAGATATTATATATTTAGATGTAGTTATTTTTAATATAGGTACTAAGTATTCAGTAACTATTTATCATAATAGAACTATTATTAAAATCCTAGCCTTATCCCTTTAAGAAATAGAAGTTGAAGAATTATAAAGAAATAGTAAAAAGCCTAGTAAGAAAAAAAGTAATAATAGTAAAAAGTAAGTCTCTATAAGTTAGAGGATTTTAACCTAATAGGTTAATGAGTAGTAGTTATAAGAAGACTTTTATTCTATAGTAATTCTAAGTTACTATATTATATAATATCTGATATTTCTAGCTATCCTAACTCTTTATATAAGCTATAAAATATATATCCTTAGAATTAAATCCTCTTAAGAATTTATGGAATTATTAATGAAAAAAGTACCATGGAATAAATATAAAAACATCTTATTAAAACTATTATAATTATAATTATTATTCTATTAAAATAGATTTTAATAAAATCATCTTAAGTATTATGGTTAATAGGTAACCTATAGATATTCAAAAGAATATTGTTTAGTTAATTTAGAAGTTATTATATTAAATTAACATTATTAGAAATTAAATATTAATTAGATAATACTTTAATATTAATATATTATGATAATGCTAATTATGAAATATCTTAAAGTATTATAATAATATCATTATAGAGGTTTTAAAAGTTATCTAGTTATACTAAGAATCTATATATTTATATAAGTATTATCTGTATATTAGTTATATCTAATTAATACATTAAGATTATTTATTAATAAGAATAAGCTGAGTCTTATTATACTTATATAGAGACTCTAAGTTAATCGATATTAATAATAGAAAACTTTTGTATTAATAATATAAAGTCTTATTTTAAGGATAAGCAGAATTTAGTAAGGATATGAAGATTATATAAATTAAGGTTATATTAAATATTTAAATAGAATACTTATAGTTAGTAGTAATTAAATATCTTAAGATATTTCAATTATATATAGCTATAAGGATATGAAAGCGTAAAGGTATAAGGTTATTATAGAAATAATGATTAGTTATTTGTTATTTATCAAAAGATTAATATAAATAGGTATACTAATTACTATAACTATAAGGGGTTTAATTCTAGATTAATTAGGGGCTACTTGTAATAGTTATTAGGGTGTGGGAGAATTGAAGTTATACTTTAGGGATTAATATATCTACTAATAGTTGCAGTAGAGAGTAAGCTATTAGCCTTTCTTTTAAGAAACATATAACTAGAAAAGTGTCAAAATATAAAAGTACAAAAGTACAAAAGTACAAAAGTATAAAAGTATAAAAGTATAAAAGTATAAGGGTTTTATATAAAGAGTTATTAGTTATTTAGTATTAAAAAGATTAATATAAGGTAAGTATACTAATTATTATAACTAAATTAAATTTAGTTTTAGATTAATTAGCAGCTAGTTATAGTAGTTAATAGAGAGAGAAGAAAGCTAAAATTATATTTTAATAACTAATATATCTACTATGGGTTATAGTAGAGAGCGAGTTATTAACCCCTCTTTATTTTTTTTATTAAAAAATAAATATTCCCTTCTTTAAGATATATCTCATATAATATCTTCTAGTAAATACCCCCTTATATTCTCTTTAATATTTTATTATCAAAAAAGTTATTCATACCAAATCCCAGATTACTTTAAATTAAATATAAGAAATATTTATCTTTAGAGATATATTCTCCCGAGATAACTACTTTATTATTATTGCTACTTTACTTACTTAACTGTCAATAATAATGAGATATAAATTTAATAGTCTTGTTATATACTTTTATAAAGTTAAATGTTAATTCTTAGAATTCATTGAAGTTTATATTAAGTCTATACCTGTAAAATAGCTACTCTGTATAAGATTAAATATTACCTAATATCTTTACTTATATTAATTACTCTACAAAATAGAAATAAATAATAAGAATTTATAAATATAACTAGAAGCCTTAAGTAAAAAGGATTTAGATATATTGTTATTTATATGGAAAGTCTCTAATCTATTTAAAGTTATATACTCTCCTAAGACTCTTTAAGAGTAGGTATATTTAGTAATTGGCTTCTGCTTTATATATTCTATAAATAATACTAAGGCTGAGAGATTAATTTAGATAGAAGATAACTTTGGTAGTAGTAATATAAATATTTCATATAATGCCTGACAAATAGAATAGATTTATTATAAAAAGAACATATAGACTTATTATTATAATTATTATTTTAAGAATTATAATAAAATATTATATAATATCTACTATTAGTTACTATTACTTATTACTAGCTATTAATGATTACTAGTAGAAGCTAATAACTAGTAGTAATTACTATACTTAGGTTTATATAACTAGAAAACGTATAACTATTAATTATACTTACCTACTATAAGATTTAAACTTACTATTCCCATTATTATTCAAGAAGCGCTAGCTAGATACTAAATTGCTATATTAAGTAGGTAGGATTTAGATATATAAATAGAATTTATATAATTATATATACTATTACTTGAAAGATTAAAATTATAATCTTTTAACTAAAACTTTGTTCTAATATGTTAATAGTTATAGCCAGCTAGTTACCTCGCATATTATATATAGTTTTACTAATATATCTTTATACTTATAAAGCTTGAATTAGTAATATAATTATTTCAATACTGAATTCCTATTATAAAGAGAGAGACTAGTAGTTTGCTTTCTACTATAATGATTAGTAAATATATTATTCTTTAAATATAAATTTAGTTTTATTCCTTCTTACTAATTATTCCAACTAATTTATATTTAATTAAAAGCTAAATATTATAAAGCTATAATTGTTGTATGTAATTAGGGGGTAAATCTGGTGTGTCTTGTGTGTAACTAAATGTAGCTATACGTACTATATAAAGCTCTATTTCTAGTAGTTTAAGTAGGATGAGGCCTATAGAAATAGTACTAGCGCCTGAGGTTTAGCTAGTATAAACTCTACTTCTCGAATATATTATTCCTAATATACCCCTTTAGTCTTAAGAGTTCTACTTATAGGCTAGCTTTTTTAAATAATACTAATTAAACTTTTTATTTATATCTTATAAAAAGCTCCTTCTATTACTTTATTACTTTTATTAAATTTCTACTTTTATAATAAGAAGAATAATACTATTTATAGGTTATTTAAATATTTCTTATTAGTTAGAAGGTATTTCTAGTACTTCTAAGTTTTTTATTTAATTTTATTATTATTATAACTTAAGATTTATAGATCTTAACTAGTTATTAAAAGTTTCTTTAAAACCTTTAAATATTAGGGGTTTTTCTTAAAGTTCTTCTTCTTACTATAATTTTAAATAATTTAATTAATTTATTATATTGATCTAAGTGATAAAAGTATTAAATTAGTAGTTCTAGAGAGGCTTTATAAAGCTATTAACTATAAAGTCTCTTAAGAGTATATATTTAATCTTAAAATACTTCTATATAGTTTTTTATTATAACTAGTAGTTATAAATATTTATATATTATAGTTTTATATATAGTTATATCATTTTAATAATTATAAAATATATAGTTTACTAATTATTATATTAGATTTAAATAATAAGGTGAGGTTTATATATTTTACTTCTATTAAATATATTTATTATAAAGTCTATTTAGAATATAGTAATAAAGTAGCTAGTAAAAATAGCTTCTTAAGTAGTTTAAAATAATACTAAAAGTTCTATTTTAATT
>AMCV02000007.1:2144947-2167495 GCA_000350065.2 Colletotrichum orbiculare MAFF 240422
TCTTATTATAATTATAGTATAATTAATAAAGTTAATATTTTATTAATAGTATTTAATTTCTATATAAGAAGCTTAATTATATTATAATAGGAGTTTTTTAGTTTTTAGAAAGATTTTAAAGTATTTGATATATTATATATATTTCACAAAGTATTTAAAAAGCTTTTTAATATATACTACTTATAAGAGCTATAGCTATTATACTACTTAATCTTAAATAACCTTAATATTAAGAAATTACTATAAATCTTTACTTCTTTTAAAGTAATACTTCTTTTAAAAGTCTACTAATAATATAAGTATTTTAGATATATTTTCTAAAGGGAATAAGAATATATAACTATTAATATAGAAGAAGAAGATAATATGCTTTTTAAATTAATAATATAATTTTCTTATAGTAAGTTTAAAGTTGAAATATTTAAAATATATTTCTAAACAGTATTACTATAAGAAGGGAGATTTCTATAAGCTATATAGTATTTTATTAAAATAATAGATTTTACTTAGTATTTAGTAATCTAGTAGTATCTCTATATAAATAATTTTATTAAGTACTATATATATATAAATATTAATTATATTATATTAGAATAACTTAAGATTAAAGTAGTTAGTAATTACTATAAGGATTTAAAATATTATACTTATTAGAATAGTTATATAAATCTTATAGTTATCTTATAGCTATTAATCTCTATAGATAACTAGTTAAATTTTAATTTTTAAGAAGTATTTATACTTATTAAGTTTATAAGTATAAACTTAGTAGTATTTTAAAATTTTTAAACTTCTTATAAAAACCTTATTAATCTTATTCTAAGAATATAATTTCATATAACTCTTAAAATAAGCCTATTTAACTACTATTATAATTTTAATATATAGATAAATAAATATTATTAAGTAAGATATAAGTAATAGTAATAGTTTCTACTATAAAATTCTTAGAATAAGAATTTCTATTTCTCTATATTTTAAGTATTTTCTAATATCTAATTTATTTTATAATTAAAATTTATTATTAAAAGTTATAATATTTATATTCTAGAGTTTTTAAGAAAGTTAAATTTTTAAGATTCCTTCTAGTTAACTGTTTATATTATTCTATAACTATAAGTAAGAATATTTTAAAATATTTTGAAATAATTAAAAAATATTAGTTAAAGAAGTAGTTTTAAATAAAGATCTCCTAATAATTCTAATATAATACTTTATCTATTCTTTATATTTAATTCTTTCTAAAGATATCTTAATTCTTTACTTTTCTATAGTTTTATTTATATAAATAAGATTATAAAAGAATATAATAAGTGATTCTAGAGGGGTTATTAATATAAACTTTATAGTTTTAAATAGTATTTTATAAAGCTTTAGAATAGCTACTATATAGATAGAAGACTTCAAACTACTATAGCTACTTCTTATTTTAATATAGACTACTTTATTAAGTTTTTTATTAAGGTTTAAATGAGTAGTTAAGTTAATTTTAAGTAGTTTTACTACAGTTATTTATTTTTATAATTAGTAAGTAACTTTATTAGAATTAAACTATTTAAAGTTACTTTATAAAAAGGTTAAATTTTTATTAAAGAAGAAGGTTTTATTAAAAGAAACATTATAAGTTATTTCAATTTTATTATAAATTAAGTTTTATATTTAATATTAATTAGTTGAAGTATAGCCTATTAAAAAGCTTATAATAGTATATTTCTTAAGATATACTAAATAGTTATATTTAAGTTTTATATCTATAGTAAGAATAAAGTATTTATAGTTATAAGTATAGAAATAGGTTAAGTCTAGTTTTATAATATTATTTTTTTAAGTAGTTTTATAAAGCTTTTAGTATAGTATTTATTAGCTTAAAAGGTATATTAGTATTTAATTATGAAAAAAATATTACTATTTATAAGGTTTTAGGTTAAAGTTTATAAAGTAGTTTATTTTTATGTTTTATAGCTTTTATATACATTTTAATAATTATTCTAATATACTTAGCGTTTCTATTTTAACCCTAGGTATATAGAATAGATAGTTTAAGGCGTATATTTTAAGAAATTAGATTATATTTAAGATTTTTATACCTAGGGACTTTATTATTATATTTAAAAACCTTAATATTAATATTATACTAATACTTAAGGAGTATAATAAAATTTTTAAATACTTTTATTATAATAGCTTTAGTATAGTTAATAAGATAGAAATCTTAGGAGTAATTAGTAGTTCTATTTATAAATATCAGAATTAAGATATAATTATTATAATTTTAATAATAAGAATAGAAATTAAAAGTAATATATTCCCTAGGGGTAGTATATAAAGTATTTTTATATTTTATATAGTATATCTTTTATTTTATTTTACTAATATTATAAGCTTTATATATTTTTTAAATAGGCTAGTATTTATTATGTTTTAAATAATTATTAGTAATATAAATGCCTTATATAGTTAAGATGAAGTAGTTAAGAAGTTTTCTACTAGGATATTCTAACTACTAATATTAGAGCTATTTATTATTTTTTAGGGGTTTTTAAATAGTATCTATAGTATACTACTAGTAGTAGTAATATCTAGAAGAAGGCTTATATTATACTAATTATACTACTAGTATAATTAATCTCTCGCGAGGTATATAGTATCTAAAGATTTACTAGTTATATTAAATATTAATAGTTACAATTTTAGAATAATTATTTCTCCATAGTTAAAATAAGTAGTTTAGCTTAATATCTTATTAGTAGTTTTATTTTTATAATTATTAAAAAGAGATAAGGTTTATAGTTAGAGTAATATAGAAAGTAATATTATATAGATATAATTTAACTTTTTTATTTTTATTAGTTATAATAAAGATCTCGGTATTTCTATAGTTTTTAATAAGTATAAATTTTATATTATATTAAATATAATTTCTTATAGGAATTATTTAAAAAGTTATAAAGTATTTTATATTTCGGAAGATATAAATTAAAATATTTAAATTAAGGATAAATAAATTTTAAAAGAGGTATTACTAAGGTTTTTCTTTATAGCATACCTATTATATAGCGTTATAGCTATTTTAGCTAGAAAGCTAGCTATATAATTATTATTACTTAAAAGTTTAAATCTTTTTTAAAACGTTTAGATCTAAAGCTAGTAACTATTTAATCTTCTTTTTAGTTAAGATATTTAGTATTTAATTTTTATGAGCTAACTAAAAGTATATATAGTAATAATATAGTAAAGTATAATTTAATTTATATTTCTGAAGGTATAGGGATTTATCTAAGTTTTAGAAGTATTTCCTATTACCTTAAGAGTTTAAATTAATAATTAGAGTATTTATAATAGTATTAAAAGTATTATAGCTAATCTTATTATATAAGAAAGCTTTAGGGAGATACTAGATTACTTCTATAATGGTTAAAATAATTTTATCTAGAAGTATAGAGTCTAAATAGTTTTAAATTATAAATATATAATTTTATATATAGGATTTAATTAGTAAGAAGGCTAATGAAATTATAAGGTTGTAAACCTAAAGTATTTTAGTAATAGAAGGAGTATAATTAACTATTTAAGTTTTATATATAGTATTTTACTATTTTTAAAACTATATTTTAATTACTACTTTTATAGTTAAATATTTAAGTCTAAAGGATTAAAATATCTTATAGTATATTAAAATAGTATTTTAGAAATATAAATTATTTATAATACTAAAATAGTTATAAAAATTAATAATTTATATTACTATATCTTTTTCTATATAATAATATTAGTATTAGAACGTCTTATTTATATACCTAAAGATCCAAATTATTATATAAGTTTAGTTTAACTATTTATATTAATACTTTTAAACCTTTGAGATATAGAAGTTATAGAGGGTTATATAGACTTTTAGACTTTTTTCTATAAGATCTATAATATCCCTTATATAAACTTCTTTAATAGTATTTATAGGGAGTTATTAATCCTCTTTATAACTTATTCCTATAGGGGTAGAGCTTTTAAGAGTATTTAATTTAGGTATTTTAATAGCTTATTAATACTTCCTAGCTTTTAGAAAGTTACTTAAGAATAACTCTTAAAGAAATTTTAAAAAGAAGTTTTAATAAATAGTTACTTTAAGGTTAAAATAGTTTTATAAGTTATAGGTTTTAGTTTCTACCTAGAAAGTATTATATTAAATTAGCTACTAATTAGCTTTTTTAAAGATTAAAAGAGGGGTATTTCTAATAGATATCTTAATACTCGAGATATATTAAATTATTATAATATATATATTTAGCCTAATGGCTTTTTAGTATTATAAAACTCTTAATTATTATATATAATTAGGGGGTAAATCTGGTATATTTTATATATAACTAAATATAGTTATATATACTACGTAAAGCTTTATTTTAAATAGTTTAAATAAGGCGAGACCTATAGAGATAGTACTAGCGCCTGAGGTTTAGTCAGTATAAACTCTACCTCTTAAGTATATTATTCCTAATAATAATAAATATATTTACTTTCTATAGTTTTTTTCTATTAATAATAATTAACTAATAATTCTTTCTATATTAATCTTATATTTATATAGTATTAGAATATTATTTTATATATAATTTAAATATTCTAAGGGATTTAGTTGTTATTAATTTTAAATATCTTTTATATATACTATACTATAAAAATATACTAACTTTATATATTACTATAAATATAGTAGTAAACCTTTTATATCTTACTAATATTAAGTATAAAGTATCTAGTATCAATTATAACTAAACTGAATAGTAATTAGTAAATAATTATTATATGATAAATTTAAGTTTTTATATAGTAATTAATACTATGTTATATAATAATAATAAGAATAAATAATAAATAACTAGAGTATTACTCTATATCTATATAATAGACTTATATAATATATTTCTTTTTAGATAAATTTATACTAAGGAGTAATTAATCTCTTAATTATTATTATACTATAGATTAGTAAGACTTATTATAATAAAGGAAGTAGTTATAAATTTCTTTAAGAATTTATATAATATAAAAGATTATAAAATCTATTATTTAGATATTTTAAATATTTTATACTTTAGAAGTCTACTAGAAATATATATTTATAAGTATTATTAGTAATTCTACTACTAATAACTATAAAGTAGAAAACTCTTTGAATTTGTAGAGAAATAGAATAAAATGAAATACTTATAAAAATTACATATATTTAGAAGTATATTAAACTAATTAATTAAATAATAATCAACTATTTTGTAATTAGTTACAAAGATTCCATAACATATTGAGATAATACTTACTTCTATTAATTTTTCGGTTAGTATAAAGCATCTCCGGTCGTAGTCCTGGGCAAAGTTGAATGAACAAGACCGCCAAAGCCCACTGAAGCCCATATCTTCCAGAATCTCACTGAGGACTACTGTTGATTCTAGCGCTGATGCGAACTTGGAGTTCGCTGTCAGACCATGCAACAGAGCTTGAGCAGACTCCAGGGTTGAAGAATTCTGGCAGTGAAGTAACACTTCGTCGAGAATGGCGACGATAGGACCGCAGCTACCCTTAATCAGCTAACTTCCCTCGTCGCAGGCAGAATGAAGTACACGTACAGATGCATTATGACTGCAGGCCTAGCAGTCGCGAGCTCCGTTAGCCACCGAAGGGTGCGATTTTGCAATGCGTCCTCTAGGTACTGGAAGTCAATGAGCTCAATGGCGGTGTTCAGGAGGAGGTCCTTGTCCTTCATTGCCGCCAAGTCCTGATACCTTTCGATGCCGGAAAGATCGCCGAGAAGGGAAGGATTGATGCCCGCCAGCCACAAACTATCCTTGAGATCCTCGGCCCCCACAGTCCGGGCTAGTATGAGCGCCATATAGGGTGACCGGTAGATCTCGCCCGACGGTCTACCAACCTCGCTGGCAGGGTTTCCAGCCATGTCAAGAAATGCAGACAGCACCCTCATGGCATTTGTCCTGGTCGTTGTATCAGCCAGCCCTCGGGCAAGACAAGCGCACACAGCGAAGTGGAAGTTATCGTGCGTGAAGTGGATGCCGTAAGCTTCGTCTAGGGGCAGGGCAGCATCCTCCAGCTGAACCCTACCCTGCAATAGCAACGGCCCCATCTTGTCGCCCCTTAAGTCACCCACTGTGCTGATGTTCGTCATGACAGCCTCAAGAAATTGGGCGGTGCAATTGAAAAGCGCCGGAGGAACCAAGCGCAAGAGAGAGATTGCGAGCCAGAAGAGCTGCAGTCCATATCGAGAGGCCGACGGCAGTTTCGCCATCATCTTGGACAAGGACGTAACGATGGAAATGAGCATGTCGCTGTTCGTATCGTCCCCTAGACGTCCGACGCTGTTGCGCAACGCGACAAGAACCTGGTAAAGGAGATCGTCGTCTACCTCTTCCCGTGCCAAGCAGCCCATGACAGCGAAGGCACGTGGCTGAATGGCAGGATTGTTCTGGAAGGCCGTACTCGCTACTAAACTCATCCACCGCGACCTCCATGCGTTGGAAACATCAACCGAGGGCGCAGCCACGGAGCACACCTCAAAGAGTAGGGCAGCTAGGTTCTCAGTCGCAGCTAATGATGGCCCCGCATCTTGCGTTGTCGACATGGAAGCACCGTCGCGGAGGAATTGCGGCGGCGTCGAAAAGATCTCGCTTCGCGGCTCGCTCAGGAAATCGAGACTCCCCCTCAACTTGTTGAAACGAGTATCATCGAGGCTGAAGGAAGTACAAGCAGCGTGTATTGTATTGACCAGAAGCCTGTGAACCAGTAAGCGTACCTCCGGAGAGCCAGTGTTTGCAAGTAACGTAACAACATGGAATATCTCCGGCAAGTAAAGCTGAGACTGCACGCCATTGTCGAAAGACCGTGAAAGACAGAAGTGTAGCAAAATACAGATCTCAGCCCAGACAGTATTGTCCGGTAGGTACCGTGTGGGCCGCAAAGACGAACGGTTCAACGCTTTGCGAAGACGTGAGATGACCTTGCCTCGTAGTGTGATGCTGCCCATCCCGGATACTATGGCCGAGAGACCTTCCATAGGCTCTTCCGAGAAGCCAAACCCCGAAGCTGCTCGCATGAGCTCCTCGAGGAAGATGTCTAGAATAGTCTCGTCTTGGTATATGGCAGGCCAGACTGCCTGTTCCAGCGTGTAGGCCAGGGAGTGATCTGACATAGCCACGTCAATCAGCTTACGAAACAGCGCCGCGATTTTTTCCTTGCCCTTTTCTGCGTCTGGCTCGTTTGCCAAAACAGCAGTACGCAAGCCAGGGAGCCACGGAGCCATGTACGCGAGACTCAAAGGCTTCTGCTCTTCAGTGAAGGTTTCCCAGCCGACGAAGAATTCCGTCAGGAAGTCGAAGGTCAGCTGTGGCTCCGAAGACGCTAGTTGTTTGCTGACTTTGACAATAAAGTGCGAAGGGTCCATCGGCACCGAAACGTCTGTGTGTGTGTGTTCTCGTCAGCCTTTCAGTTGAGGCATCGTTTAGACGTCCGCATCGAATGACATTTCCTACGACGAAATAGGCTGAGGCACTTACCCTTGTTGCACATGAGATTCATTGACGCGCTAAATTTGAATGCTTTGCAGAGTGCTCCGAGCAGGTTGTAGGAGGAGAGCCTCAACATGTGATCGGAGCTCGAGAGGTTGGTTAGAGCCAGGTTGAGAAGTGTTCCGGGGACGTCTTGCGGCCGTATCAGACGTTCGTATGCTTTGTGGGCTCTCGTGTCCTTGCCGTATTTGGCCTTGGCACCTCGGATAGTCTGCAATACATCGGCCTTTTTAGGGCTCGTGAAGTACATGACGATCTTGCCGTTGTCTGCACGCAAGCCAAAGGCTGAGTCATCCTCCGTTTGTATTGACGTGGGGGCTTCTTCAACCTCCCCAAGCCGAAAGATATCGTTGACAGTGGTGCTCAATCTGTATCCCGGAAAGACTTCTTGCCTCTTTGTCGTCGTAACCTGTACAAACTGGCTACCAACTTTGATCACTACCTCAATCTTGCCCTTCGTCTTAGACAGTCGGGTTATTGGCTGAAACACGTAGCGAGTATCCGTTACTACACTTATTGTTTCTTTGGGGAGATGAAGTTGGCTGAGGTGGAAATGAGCCTGTAGATCCTGGAGACTGCCGATCAAGTGGTAATCGACGTTTTTAGGATTGAAAACGCTGGTTTCGCTCTTTGCGGACACCCGCAGAAGTCTCCTGAAGCATTTCCTATGTCACATGTCAGCTCGTCTATCCATTCCGCGCCATCTGCTCACCTAGGGTCCATACCGGAATGCACTGTTCATGTTGTACACGTAAACTCTACCCAGATTTCTCGACAATTCTACTGGCGTAAGTAACTCTAGCTTCCTGAACAGCTCGTCCTGCGGCTCGTTCTGGCCATTGTAGCAAGTGGCATCGATGAGAAGGCCAAAGGGCTTGTGCCACAACCGGCTAGCGATCTATTTCCAGGCCGGCCGCCAAGTATCAGCCATTGGAACGTTCATAGAGAAAAGCTTGAGTGTACATGCCTTGAGGTAGCAGTACAAGAGGGTATCGTAGTCGATATTCTCAGCGTCGATGTGTCGCAGTATGATGCAGATGATGGATAGCGAATCCTGAGTATATTAGGAAACTCGAAGAGAACGAGGTACATGGAGGGAAGTTGCACACACCTTGCTTTCGCCCCCGTCGTAAACTGCCCTAGCCGTCACGAAAGACTCCGTGCTACGGAAGGCGTTTCGGAGCATGAAGTTTTGGAACCGAGAATACGATGGCGGGCTATTCGTTGAAACCTGGGGCCGATTCCACGTCACAGCCAGCGGCGGTGGCCCGAGGTTCGTAATGAGATTGCGCAGAGGCTCGAGAACAGGTGAACGGCCGCGAGAGACCTCGGCCGGCGATCGCACGTAGTCTTTCCGTTCTTGGGTCACCAACCTCTGTCTCATATGGTCCCAGTGATCGTATAGGAATCTGTGAAGCGAGACGCAAGAGCCAAAGTCGAAGGACTCTGGGCTGGGTGAGCTGTCCAGTGTTTCCGGGGGTGCCTGAGTCTGTCAGAAAGGAGCCACAGGGTCCCAGACATTTGAGCCTGGTCCAAGGTTCGAGAACACTAACGGATATTTCCCGGAGGAACGTCGTGACTCGGTAAATGTTCTGTGTGAGAAAGTCATTGAGCGGGAACATGTACGGTTCCTTGGCACCGAAAAGAACGTTGTTCGCCAGGTTCTGGACGACTTTTGCGATAAGGAGCAGGCCCCGACGCATCTCCTTGCTTGGGGTGCTGGTGACGAGACCTTCCACTTCTGGCGCCACGATGGCTGGACAGAAAAAGCGTAGGAAAATGAAGGCTCCTACAGCTGTGTACTTGGCTTCCTGAAACCTTGGCAGCACAGCAGTGGATATCTGTCACAGCGACATTAGCAACACTGAAAAAGGCAGACCTCGGCCACCCGGACGAGGAGCACGCACAATGTTGCAGATCTTGCGGAACGAAGCTGGCATGTTGCTCGATGATGCGCAAATGTCATCAATGAAGACTTTTGCCACAATCCGAAGTTGAAGGGCATTTTTCTGTAACTCGTCGGTAGAGCTGACTCTGGCAGGGTCCAGCTCTAAGTCCAAGTCTTTGGAAGTGAGCATGAGCCTCTCCACGACCTTTTGTAGTGTGGCCTTGAGGTACGGCTGGCCCTTCCACTTGGCATAGACCGACAGCATCTTAGTCGCGACGCAGGTGCGCCGTAGAATCTCTGATTCGTTGTCTATGCGGAACCGCAACCGTCAGTGACAGAACTTGCCTCCATGTGGAGCCTTTCCTAACCTGTCTCTTCGATCTCTTGCTTTATAAGAACCTGCAGCAACTCGAAGCTGAGACCTCGATGCTCAAATATTGTCAACAAGCATACGGTGAGTTCGTCTACTTCGCTGCTCGGACAAACAGCGCTCATAGCAGCTACCAGGGTCATATCCTTGGTCAAAAGCTGTGTGCATGTAGTTTAGTGGGAAAAGCTTCACCTCATATTCAAGCTTGGGGTCTCACCTCGAGTAATTCGTCGTATTTTTCACTTACGGCCGCATCCGTCAAATTGCTGAACTCGGTTCCTTGTATCAAAATGTTGTAAAGGACTTTTACGAAGGCAGTTCGAATTTCCACATTGTCATGATAACCAATGTTCAGAGAGTGTTTCAAACCCACATCGATGTTGGCGCTTAGTAGGTTTGACAGAATAGTGATTGCAAACTCCGATGACGGTGCACCCTCGTCACGACTGGACATGCTTGGAAGATGGTCGGCCCTGCCACTTTCAGGAGATTCGTGGTTGAGGAGGGAGAGAAAGCGATTGAAATAGGTGTGGAACATCTGCGACTTCAACTCGCTCGTACCCGCGTCCGTCTGGCCCTCACCAGGCTGCAGTGGCAAGCGAAATGTGAGTTCTGCTAAAGATCTCAAGCATGCTCTGTCAAGGTCTTTCTGCACCCTGACTGTTTCATCGAGTCGGCCACCTGAGCTAGATGTCGAATCCAGCCTTGGGGAGCGAGGTCGCGCGATCCAGCCGAATATATATTCCAGAAGCTGATTCCTGATCCGCACATCGTCCCTCAGATTCAGATGTTCCTTTCTCTTGGTAACGGCTTCGCACAGCTGGCAGACCTTGATCTTGACTCTTAAAGTGTTGGTACTGTCGTTCACGCCGTCGAGAAACTTCGCAAAGTTGAGGGCGAGGGCCCCGAGGTGAATAGAAGAGGCCGCGCCCAAATCTGATGGGCTTTCGAGTCGTTCAACAAGGGCCTTTAGTAGCGAGATTGCCTGTTCGGCAAACACGATCTCGACATCCTGCGCCTTGTCGCTTGGCGCCAATGCGCCAGTGAATAGCACCTCGAGTTCAGCCTCGAGGGCCTTGAACAGAGATTGGTACAACGTGGCCGAGACCTCGCTTGAGAGCACCTCTCTCATAGCTTCACGTATTCTGACATTGGCGCAGCCAAGCAGCTGAATACTGAGCTTCAGGTATCTACCCAGCAGAGGCTCCTCGTGGTTCTCGGATGGGAGTCTGTCGATCCACCTGAGGCTACCAAAGGCTGGCTCCTCAAGAATGATTGCCTGATTAGCTGTGCAGATGCCCCCCAGAGACGCCAGGAAACCGGAATAGTTCCGCCATTCTGTCAAAGTTCTTTCGTCAACCGTGTCGACTGCGGCCATTGAAACCTCCCGGGAGAGCAGCATCCATCGCTCAAAGCCGTACTCCCAAGCCGAAAGGATGCCACTGGTCGGGTACTGAAGTCTGCGGAGCAAGTTGCGAACTCTCTTTTGGAAAGCTACCAGACCGGTGAAACGGAAGGCCCGAGAAGCGATTTCGCCGTACACATCGCCGTTGCGGAGCAACGTAGCAAAAGCCTTGGATGCGTCAAGAGTCACATCAACAAGCCCATTTTCCTCGAAGGATAGCCCAATGCAGGAGGTTACTGTCTGGCAAGTCTCGACATTTGCAGAGCACAGGGACACTAGCAAAGTTGTCTCCAGTCTTGATGACGCTGCCTCCAACTCTGGCACATCATCTGGAAGTTCGGAAAGCTCCTGATATCAACGTCTCTTCATCAGCCACGAATGCTTAGTGTGGTGTCATGAGAAAAAATGGACTTACACGCAGTGACGCAAGCAGAAACTTGCGGGCTTCCAAGTATCCATGAATAGCCTCAATCTCAGTTCCATCGCCATCAGAGGTAACCTGATTGCACATACTGAGAAGAACAAGTGAACTACCCAATGTGCCGTCAGCTTTAAGAAACTCAGGGGGTTAAGGGGTACCATGTTCAAAGAAACGATTCATATACCTCCTTTTCCAGAACTCTCTCCTCAGGGCCGTCGATTCGAGTCGGCCACGCGATCGGAGTGCTTCTAGAATGGCATGGTCTGCAAAGAGGCGCCTCGCAACGCCCGTAGCAAGTTTACGGACGGTTGAGTTCACCGACATGACGCACGACAGGAAAGACAAGAATACATCTTCCTCCGTGGCACCTACTACGGAGTGCTGTCCCAGGCTAGCCGTGCCGAAGAGTGAATGAGGCGATGCGTCTAAGAACCTCAACACATCACATGCCATGTGTGTGGAGGGAGGCAAGCTGGAATCACGGCGAGGTAGCGAGAGGATAGAAGCAGTGGATTCGGTTGGGAGATCCGCTACAGCCTGCCAACCAACACAACATTACGAAGGTCAGCTTCGGTAAGAAGACTACTCGACAGAGGGGGGCTTAGAGTGGCCAGGTTATACAGGGCATCGACGAAAGACAGACGAAGGTAGAGGGGGGGCTGTCTGCAGTAACTTACATGAAGCTGAGTACGCATGAAAGGGCCGGTGGCCAGGTACAGTTGCTCGTAGAGTTGAGCATCAGGCTGACGGGCGAAATAACGGCAGCCTTGCACAACAGCAGCTTTGAAGCCTTGAGGCGCCGAGGGGCTGAGATACGACTGGCTGATCGAATCAACACAACTGTCTGGGCTAAGCTGGGCTAGGCTGACAAATGCCGCGGTCATAAGATCCTGGTCGAAGAGGGAGGAATCGGTGCTACCGGAGCGACGAAAAACCGCCTCACGAACCTCGTCCTGGACATCCATGGCATAGCTGACGAGAGCCGCATCGTCCTCGGCGACGAAGTGGCGAGCAGCTCTAAGGAGAGATACCAGAGAGTACGCCGCTTGTTCGTTCTTGTTTCTCAAAGCTTTTCTCAAGCCGTCCAGGAAGCCAACCTTTTTTGCCATGCTGCTGCTTTTGGCCTCGCGAAGGTTACTAGCGACTTCGAAAACGTCTGGGAGGAGGAATAGAAGAGTGGTCTGCAAGGGATAGAGCATGCCCTTCTTCCGCCCATTGTCTACGACGGTCTGCGTCATGTCGAACAAGGTATCGGCTCCGCCATCAAGGCGTTTGTGCAAGGTGTGTTGTTGTACGAACTCATGGGGATACCGCTCGAGCCAACGAATGATGAGCAGAGGCGCTACGACTGCTACCGTGTTTTGAAACGATTTACGAAAATGTAAGAAGCTGGAGCATATCTCTTGGATAATGAGACCTAGCTTCTGTCCATCGACCCAGAAGAATGAAAGAATCTTGAGAACGGCCAGAGCGGCTTTGTCATCATCTGGAGGTGCCGCAGATTGACCAGGCGCGGCTTGCACGACGGCGGCTGTTCGAACGGTGTATACGACGTTCCTAAAATAATCAAAAGAGCAAGACCACGTGGAAGCAGTCACGTACTCGACAATCACCCTGACAGAAGGTTCCATGTCTGCGTGATGACTGGTGGGCAAAGTCTCACTTTCGAGGCCTTCCACGTCGGCCAGGGGCAGCGAGACCAGTCCGCCTTGGGAACGATCGATAGGGTCGGCATGTCTGGGTGCGTCATCAAGAATGGTGGAGGATGGCAAGACGAAGCCTTCGGGTATAGGTTCGATGAGCCACTTTACAGCGTCGAAGACACGGGTGACGAGAGCTTCGTCCAGGGGTTCGGGCAAGACAATGGGAAGGCTCTGGCGAGGGCCGCTTCCAGCTACTGGCAGGCGAGGGCTTTGGGACTTGACATGGTCCCAATGAGATGTGCAACAGTCGGCAGCTAGGGCCGTGACGTAAATTTCGGAGAGGAGCACGTGCGGAGGATGGGCCGGGGGAGGAAGGCCTTTGTAGTTGCGCAGTATGTCTTCGAGAAGGGCGAGGAGGGATTCGAGGACATAGGCAACGGCAGTTGTGCTGATCTTGACGAGAGTAGATCTGGTGATGAGGACAACGTCGTCCCGATGAAGTTCTTGACCATGTGTGCCTGTTCTATGAGGAAGCTGTGAAGACACGAATGGTGAAGGTGGGATGTTAGCCAGGACACGTCTCCGGAACGTAAGGGCTCGTCAGCGACTTACCCGAGTGGCGAGTCTATCGATCAGGCAGCCGACGAGACCAGCATCGCCGTTCATGTCTGCGGCTTGATGGCGCGGTGTTCATGACAAGGAACAATTCTGTTCGCCTGGTGTCCTCCGCACTTCAGCCCGACCCAAGGCTGATACGGCGAAATGACAGATTACAAGCCTCGGATGGCGTGTGCCGGTCGCGGAAAGGAAGTAAATCTTTGGGCTAGGGCGTGGGTACGACGAGAAGAAGATGTATCACTGTGGGAGGAGTCAGCACTTCGAGTAGCCTTGCCCGTCTGGTAACTTTTGCAAGCAAGGACGCAAAACTGCGCGGAGGGGATTACCAGTCTACTGGCTATGATAGTAACTACGCCTCTCGTAAGCAACAAGTTAGTAAGTATCTGTTAGTTACAGCGTGCGATGGCATGCGATAACTATACACTCTGCCACATGTAATAGAGGGATCCTAGGGTATTCCATGGGAAATCCTAGGGATTTCCTAGAGAAATACTATTCTAGAAGTTTCTATAAAGAAAAACTATGAAATCCTAGAGATAGAAGTAGAATAGCTTAAATCTTAATAATAAATATAAGGTTTATAGTTATAAGGATATATAGTATTACTATTGGGATTATATTATATAATTATATGAATAGAAAGCTTATTTCTTATATATAGTATTAAATAGATTATATTTATTATATTGATAAATACTTTACATTCTGAATCTTTATTTATAATTTTTATTATATAGTAATATAACTAGCTATTTGAAATAGTTATAATAACTTACTATATTAATATGATAGTAAATTATTTATAAAATACTAATAAAATACTAATTCATTATTATAATAATATTTTTAAAAGACTCCTGTCTAATTAAGAGATGTTTAAGTACTACTAATAATAAGTATATACTAAATAAGTTTATTAAGAAGTTTTAAACATTGAAAAAGATTATTAAATTATAAAAGAAAAGACTACTTTATATGAATAGTAGTAGATGAAGTTTATTAAATTAATATATAAGGCTGAGACTTTATTAGAATTATATAATATTATATTATTAATATTTTTAAAAAGAATAATTCTACTAATAAGTATTATTTACTTTGGATTTACAATTAATTATAATACTTTTATATTACTAATTTAATTAGATATCATCATGAGAAGAGCTTAAGTATTTACTAAAAGAAATAATAAGGATTCTAAAATTAGAATATCTTAGAGAATTAATTTAAAGATTTCTAATTAAAAATACCTAACAATTATTATTTTTAAAATAATTGAAATTAGATTATATAATTAAATTAAATTATTTATAAACTTAGAATATATAATTTTAGAATAAAAAGTTAAATTAGTAAGATAGATGATATAAGGACTTATAACAAGAGAAGGATTAAAAGTAAAAAGTAGGTCTCTATAAATTATAAGACTTCAACTTAGTAGGCTTACTAGTAGTAGCTATAAAAGAGCTTTTATTCTATAGTAGCCTCAGGCCACTATATTATATAATACATAATAATCCTAGCTATTCCAGCTCTCTATATAGACTATAAAATATATATTCTTATAACTATCCCCCCTTTCAGAAGCCTCAGGCCCTAAGGCTTATAAATACTATATAGCTACTTTAATAGCTTTACTAGCTATTTACTAACTATTCGGCATTTGAAATAATAGTTAAAATAATAGAATAATAGTTGCAAAATAGAAGGTTTCTTCCTATATATATATTAATAGATAAGGCTTATTTTATATATATATTAGTATATAAAGCTCTTATTATTATATTAAGTCAATAAGGCTTCCTATAGGTATATGAACCTATTAGGTTTCCTACCTGTCGGCAAAGTTTTAATATATTAACTAGTAATTTTTAAGCTATACTAAGATATCTAACTCCCTCTATTAAATATAAAGCTTCCTATAAAATATTTTATAAGTAATTAGGTATATAAAGCTTCTTATAGCTAATTAGGCTACTGAGGTATTAGTATATATTTACTAGCTAGTTATCCTTATAGGTATTTTTACTATATATTACTATTTAGCTAGCTATAGTTTCTATATAGTTTCTAGAGTATTTTAATAAGCCTTTAGTAATAAGATATTTATAGTAAACTCTTATAAAGTAGTTTAGTTTCTAATACAATATATAGAACTTATTATAATAATAAGTAGCTATAATATAGCTTAACTTATTATATATTTTATATAAAAAGTAATCCTTAAAATACAACTTCTTTATTAGGAAGCTTCCTAAAGTATCAGTCTTCCTATAATACTTAAATACTAACCCCTTAGTAATAATACTCTTAATACTACTAAAGCCTTTTTCCTTATAGAACTATAATATCTCCTATAAATACTTAGCTATTAGGACTACTACTCTAAGTACCTAATTATTACATTTCTAGTATTATAAATACTATTATAGTCTAGCTTCAAGGCAATAGAAGAAGGCGAAAATATAAGCCTTTAAAGCTTCTAAATTAAGAATACCTAGGGCTTTATAAATAGCTAACTATTTAGTATAAAACTTTAGTAAAGATTAGCTTTTATGCCGAAGCACATAAAGTATACTATATAAATATAACTCTTATAAGGTAGGGTTAATTAATAAGTAGCGAATAAATATTATAAAGTTAGCTTATATAGAGTTTAATATAACAAAATAGTAGTTATATTACTAGGTTTATAGGCTATATAATAACTTCGTTATAACTTATTAAATCTTACATATTTTAGAAGTTTATAGCTATAATATATAGCAATCTAACATACTATTAACTAATTTTTAATTTTATATAAAGTAATACTTGTATAAAAAGACGATAGGAGTAACTAGGAGGCTTAGAATAATCCTTATAATTAAGAGTTTCTAGAATTAGTAATAATAGAATTACTAATAATTCAGCACTAAATAGCTATACTAATATAATTTCGATAAAAGAAGATTATTACTTAAAAAGACATATAAGTACTACTATAGTAATATTACTTTATTTAGTAACCATTATACTATTTAACTTATTAGTAGCTAAAAGAATTAATTCTAATAGTATAAGTATCACTATATACTTATTACTAGCTTTAGAAGTTTCTTTAGTAAAAATTCTTTTCAATATAATTATAAATACTACTACAGATACTATATACTTAGATATCGCATATTTAGATATAGTTATTTTTAATATAAGTACTAAGTATTTAGTAACTATTTATTATAATAGAACTATTATTAAAAATCCCAGCCTTATCTTTTTAAGAAGTAGAAGTTAAAGAATTATAAGGATTCATAGTAAAACAAAGATTAATAGTAAAAAGTAGGTCTCTATAAATTATAAGACTTCAACTTCATAAGCTAACTAGTTATTACAGACCTAAGCCTTAAGGCTTATATAGGGTATTACTATTAGGGCTTTCTATAACTACTACCCCTATAGTTTAGTAAAGAGTTTTCACCTTAGGTGTAAATTCTTCAAGTTTATTATAATACTATCAAGATACTACTGAAGTATTTCTTGTAGCTAGCTTCTAATATTAGTAGTAGTTATAAGAAAGCTTTTATCTTATAGTAGTCTTAAGCTACTATATTATATAATATATAATAATCCTAGTTATCACAACTCTCTATATAAGCTATAAAGTATATATCCTTATGAATAACTTATAAATTGATAATGAATTAAAACGAATATTTCAATTATATTAATAACTTTAAATATATATATTAATAAAGAGTTAAAAATTTAAAAAGTCTTTTTAAGAATGTATATAAAATTAGGACTTATCTTAAGAAGTTAGATTAAAGACTAATTATACTTATTCATATTGAAAATATTTAACTTTATAAGTTATATTATAAAATTTAGTAAATCTATATATTATTTTTAAAATAGTAAAGAAATAAGTATGAAAGAAAATTTTATACATTTATTTATGTAAAGAATAAATTCTTGATATAGAAGTTAGACTAATAGAATAAACTCTAATAGTCAATATAGAGAAATTATAAGTCTGGAAATATTATAAATAGAAATTATAAATAAATCTTATTTCTATAGAAAGAAGGTACTTATTACTTAGTTTATTATAATTTAGATAATTAAAGATAAAATTTCAGTTATATCAATTAAGAAGATTAAATTTACCTATTATAATTATAAGAAGTCTAGATATTTCAGCAAAGTTATACTTTAAAAAAAGATAAAATAGAATTAAAACGGATAGAAAAAACAGCTAAAAAGTAATTCTAATGTAAAAATATTAAGAAAGCATTATAATCTTATTAAATATAAATTACTATTAAGATGTCTATATTTTTTAAAAAGATTATAATGATAAAATGTAATAGAACTTATATTAGAGAAATATCAAAAGATAGGAGAGACTTTAAATAAAGTCTAGTCATAAAATTTAAAAGTAAATTTTTATATTATTAATAATGTAATATAATATTATAATTATATTCTAATAATAATAATAGAACTTATCATAATAAGTATAGGAGTAGTTTATTTTGACTGTATTAAAATAGTCATATTAATGTTTAGTAGTAGATTGAAAAGCTAACTTAGAGATATTTTATACATAGAAAGATTTTCTATAAATATATTTAATAAGAAAAAACTCTATCTTAATAGAAGATATCTCTAAAGAAATAATATGATAAGTCTTGATAGAATAATCCTCACATATCTAAATATATTAAAGTAGAAATATAACCTTACTATAAAGAATTAGTATAATATTGTTGCTCCAATAGTATTATTTTCTACTTGGCAAAAAATAGACTTAGAACTATAGTATTGAAGATTAGACTGTTTTAAATATTAAGAAATAAAGTAAATAGTCTAGTTCACTAAAAGATATTTATCATAAGTAGAAGATGTTATCTTAATACTATATAAAATCTACAATTTATTAAAACGTCTCTAGTGTTTCTTAAGAATACCTTAAGAAAGAGTAATAAAAGCTAGATATATCATTTATATTAATATTAAAAAAGTAAAACCTATAGGCTAATAGAAATGGTTCCTACTAATAATAAATAATAAATTTCAATTTAAATTATTAACTATTTCATAATATAAAATATAAACTGATATATTAGATATAATTCTTTATTGTTAAATGGAATAGTTACTTTAGAAAGCTAATTTAATCAATCTATAGAAATAATACTAGTGAATGTATAGCTATTTGTCTAACAATATTACTAACCGATGATAATATAGAAGTCAAAGTATCTTTACTATATATATATAAATACAGTAATATATTAAAGAATGTAATTTGAATTATATTAAATCAAGTTAAAATCCTATTAATAGATATAGATATCTTAGAACACTAATAAGTATAAGTATTGATAATAGCTATTTATGTTACAAATTAGTTATATATAATAGTAATACTAAATAAAACACTTACTTAAATATTAATTCAAAATCTAGAAATAATAAGAAACTGTATCCCTGATATAAGTTAATTCTAAGTTGTTAGTAATATTCATTTTATTAATATTAATCTAGAGATTTAAATTAAATCTAAGAAGATAAGCCTCTAAGTAGAGAAAAATATTCTAATTCATTATAAATAAGACCAAGCCTATAGAATATAAATTCAATTATAAAATAGAGTTATTACTATACTTATTATTATATTTTACAAATTAATAAACAATAAAGTTTAAAAGTTATAAATCCAATTCTTTAATTACAACCTGGGATTATAAAGATATATTAGAGTAGTTTTATTAATGTTAAGAGCTTTCTAATTATAACTTAAAATACCTAGAGAAATACTAATACAAAATATGTTATTTAAGTAGAACTATTTACTTATATAATTATTATAAGTAATATATCTCTTTACAAAAAAGAAGTATAACTGAATATTAATCTAGTTATAATAGCTAAAATATATAATAGACTTATGAATAACTAGTTCCTATAGATAGAAGCCTATTTCAATAAGATAATAATTCTTATGAAGAAGGGGATACTATAATTTATACTATATATAGAAGTCTCTTAAAATATAAAACTTATAATTAAATAGATATTTAAATATAAGAAAGCCTATTAAATACTATTAAAAAGCTTTTCGCTTCATATAGAGAACTATTAGTTTATCTAGAGGGTAATATACGCTATATATAATCTTACTATATAAGTATAAAGTAGTATTCTGGTTATTTGTTATTATTATTCCTATATTATATAGCGTGAGGTGCTATATAAAGCTCTAGATCTATACTATAGTAATTACTTACTAATTACTATATAATTAACTATAGCTAATACTAAGTACTTTATACCTATTATTAGTAAGACATAGAAAGTATACTACTATATATATAGCAATATATATAGTTACTATATATCTTATAGTATAGTATAACTAATACTAACAACTTTTCTTTTTACTATATATTTTAGTATCTATCTATTTATATAAAAAATAGTACTTTTAGTAATTTATACCTTTTTGCCTTAATAATATTCAAAAACCTATTTATTTACTCTACTTAAATTACTTATCCCTCTATTTAAATAGTTATATAGTTTGAATTAATAAATCTCTTGAAGGTATAGTTTAATATACTTTTAATGAAAATATTAATATTATTATCATTTCTGTTAATTTACTATACTTTATAGAGCTTATAGTATTTATATAATTATTTTAATACTATAATATTAACTATAAGATATTCTTCCTTAATAGTATTAAGTTTTATAAAGTATTTATAAAGTAAGTATAAGTTAGTATATATAATAGTTAGGATCTAAAGGAGTTTTTAGTATTAGAAGATTTTTTTAAGTAATATAATTATAATATAAGTAAAATCTATGCTAACTGTTATAATATAAATCTCTAAAATAAGTATATTCCTAGTAACTTTTTTACTTTTAGTAGAAGAATAATATATAAAGTTATTATAGAAATTAAACTATCTATTACTAGTAGTAGTTTCTTAGTTTAAGATTATTATAAATTCTAATTAAAATAAGAAGTTAGTATTATTGATAGATAAGCTATTAATAAAAGTATAAAAATAAGCTTTAGAGAAATTAAGTAATATAAAGTTGAAATTATAATTAAGGTGTTTAATTTATTACTTAAGGTATTTATTAAGTATAGTAATATTATTACCTAAGGGTTATTATTCTTATATTATATAGGAGAAATTAAATAATACTTCAAATTAGTATATTAAGATAAAATATACCCTATATATATGTTATTCAATATATATTTCTTTAAATACTTTAAGTATTATATATATATATTAATAAGAATAAGCTTTTGCTTTTAGTATTTTTAGTATAAGTAGAAAGTATTACTATGAAGTAATAAGATACTTCTATTAAATACTAATAATACTATTTTTAAGAGGACTATTTTAGGTTTAGCTTTAAATAAGGTTTTTTAGAGTTCTTTATCTTCATAGCATGAGAAGGTAGTATTTAAGAAGTTAAAAGTATTATTAGTTTATATACCTATAAAACTAAAAATATTATTTTCAAAATATAAGATAAGGAAGTATAAATTATATATTAATATCTCTATTTATTACTACTCCTTATAATACTTAAAATAAGTTACCTATTAGTAAGTATTAACTTTAATAAAATTATATAGAAATTTAATAATAATTATAATAAAGCTTAGAAGATATTAATCCTTAAAGTATAAAAGTAGTTTAGCTATAATATACCTTATAAGCTATACTTTTACTTAAGTATAAGCTTATATAGTATTATAGAACTATATTATTATACTAATATACTAGAGGAAAGCTAGAACTATGGTTAAAATTAACTACTAACTATTCTATTAGATTATTAATAATTATATTAATATTTCAAATTTACTATTATCTCTAAAACTTTAGATTATAAGGTTTAAGTTTTTATATACTTTATTAATATCTTCATTCCTAATTTTATTAATAATATAAAACTTAAAATACTTATAAATTTTATAGAAGATAGAATTATACTAAATAATCTCTATAATACGATTAATAATAATACTCTTAACTTCTTTTTTAATTAATTTTCTAAATAGTAATCTAAGTATTATAATAATACTTTTTTTATAGAAGTTAAATACTAATACTATATTAGATTATTCCTTATTTATAAGATATACTATAAAATAAGATTCTCAATTAAAATCTTAAAAAGATAAACTACTCCTATAAGTTATAAAATTTAAAATTAGTTAGATCTAAAGTATTTAAAGTTAAAATAATATATTACTAACTATTTAAATACAAAGAAGATTATTATTGTTAATAGTAGTAGTATTACTATTATTTATAATAATAGTAGCTTATAATACTTACTAAGTATTCTAGAGTTTTATAAGAATAGCTATAAATAAAACTAAAGTATTACTATAAGAATATATATCTCTATATAATATTAAGTTTCTTATAGTAATAATATAAGTTTTTATATATTTCTTACAAATACTTTTAAGTATTAGTATTTTAAGGAGTATTAGTATTTTAAAAATATAATTTAATAAGATCTCTTAATTATGATTTTTAAAGTATAGTTTTTAAAGTATAGTTTTATAATTTTAAATTAATATTCCTAAAAGCTATAAAGAAACTTT
>AMCV02000007.1:2178125-2193124 GCA_000350065.2 Colletotrichum orbiculare MAFF 240422
AAGTAAAACTCTTAAGAATACTTGATTTAAGTATTTTAATAGCTTATTAATACTTCCTAACTTTTAGAAAGTTACTTAAGAATAACTTTTAAGAAATTCTAAAAAGAAGTTTTATTATATAGTTACCTTAAGATTAAAACAGTTTTATAAGTTATAAATTTTAACTTCTATTTAAAAAGTATTATATTAAATTACCTATTAGTTAGCTCTTTTAAAGATTAAAAGAAGGATATTTTTAATAAATATCTTAATATTTCAAATATATTAAATTATTATAATATATATATTTAATCTAATACCTCTTTAGTATTATAAGATTCTTGATAATAAAATATAAAATTAGGAGGTAAAATCTAGTATATATTATATATAAATAAATATAGCTATACGTATTATATAAAGTTCTATTTTAAGTAGTTTAAATAGGGCGAGGCCTATAGAGATAGTACTAGCACCTAAGGTTTAGCTAGTACAAACTCTGCCTCTCGAGCGTATTATTCCTAATAGTTATTCGTTGTTGTTGTTATTGTTACATTACGTGGCGCGTGCCATGTATGTAGAAATAAGGCCCATATGGCCCATATAGCCATGTAGCCAGTATGGCTACGTGGCGCGTGCCATGTATGTAGAAATAAGGCCCATATGGCCCGTATAGCCATGTAGCCAGTATGGCTACGTGGCACGTACGGGCCGTACAGGCCGACTATTTACCCGACGGCGCCATGGCGTAGTAGCCCCATAACGGATGAACCGATACTTAGCCTTCCTAACTATTAGCTAATAACTATAATAGATTTCAATATATATATCTTTTTAGAGCGGAGTAGTATTTAACAAGCTACTTCTAATATATATTTAAAGTATTTAGAATTATTACTAAATACCTTACTTTTAAATACTAAATTCTTTTTTATTCTTTTAATCTCATATTTCTTAACTATACTAATAACCTTATATACTAGTAATATTTTGAGGTTAAACTTAGTTATAGTTATTTTAAAAAAACTAAGAAGGGTAGTAAATTACCTTTATATAATACTAACTTATTTAAGTTCTTATAAAGGTAGTTATAGTCTTTATAGTTACTAATAGTTTTAATAAAATTGATATTTATATTAAGATTATAAAGGTTAAGTATAATGATAGTAGCTAGGAGTAGTCTATATTCTTATTATTATTATTATTATTATTATTATTATTATTAGTAGTATTATTATAGAATAAAGAGAGGGCTAGTCTTCTATTACTCTCTTTTATCTATAAAGCTAGTATTATTAAAGTATACTAGTAGTATTATAGTATAAATTAATATCATGAGCACTGCTATAATATATTACTAGGTTCTTTATTTATAGAGATTTTATACTAGGCATTATATAAAGCTACCTATCAGGTAGAAGGCTAAACATATAATACACTATTAAATACTATTAAAAAGAAAAGCCTAAATTATTACTTATAGATTCGCCTAATTTATAGAGGAGATTTTATATATATATATTCATATAGATATATATATTGATATCTTGAGTAGTTTGATAGAAAATTCCAATTATCTATATATAAAGAAAAATATATATAGTAAGATAATAGGACTTGATTTAAAATATATCTCAATAGGAATTTTAAGGAAGATGTCTATATATAAGTATTTCTACTATTTAATAATTATTTTATAGACTTAAGATATTCTTGTTATATTTAAATAATAGGTTATAATACTAATTTAAACTAAGTTATCTAGTTATAATAAGTACTATATAGCTTTAGATAAAGAAATTAATAATAATAGAAACTTAAGGAAATCTTAATATAAATAGGCTTAAAGATTGTATTGTTAAATAATACTATATATTATAATAATAAACTAGAAGTTAAAGTAATTATGTATATTAGTAATATATTAGTTATTAGACTAATTAAGAATATTACTAAAGCTTTCTTATAAATTAAATAGAATATAATCTAGTTACTTTTACTCTATACTTAGAATAGTATCTAAGCTCTTCACCCTATATATTAATTTAACTATAGATTTTACTTAATAATAGTATTTATACTAATACTAGCTTATAACTAGTTAAAATAGTAATAAAACTACTTATTATTATAAATAATTATACCCCTAGTTCTAATATTTAACTCTATAATAATAGAAGACTTCGTAGTAATAATCTATATACAAAGAGCCTTATTAAAACTAAGGCTTAATATATATAACTAAAAATAACTATCAAGGTTATAAGGTTAAGAATCTTTTTGAACTTCTTAAAGATAAGATAAAATAGAATACTAAGAACCAGGCTTTTTATAACTTATTATTTTTCTATATCTTTTATAATAGATTTAAAATCCTTTTGAAATCTATATAACTATTTCTAAAAAGAAAGATATAAGATAAGTATAGTAATATTTATCTATAACCCCTATAATTAAAACTATTAATTTATTAGATTAAACCTTAACAAAAGTATTCTAAAAACTATGATTAATAAATAGCTTATAGATACTTAAAAGATAATTATCTAGCTATCCTATAAGTTATTATATCAAGCTAAATAATTTAGAAACTAAGTATTAATTAGATAATAGCCTAATATTAATATACTTCTATAATACTAGTTACTAGATATCTTAGAATATTATAATAATATAATTATAGGGGTTTTGAAAACTATTAAGCTATATTAAGAGTATTTATATCTATATAAATATTATTTATATATTAGTTATATTTAATATATTAAGATTATTTATTAACAAAAATAAACTAAGTCTTATTATACTTATATAGAGATTATAAGTTAGTTTATATTAATAGTAGAGAACTTTTATATTAGTAGTATAAAACCTTATCTTAGGGGTAGGTAGAGCTTAGTAGGGATATTAAGGTTATAAATATTAAGGTTATAATAAATATTTAAATAAAGGACTTATAGTTAGTAGTAATTAAATATCTCGAGATATTCGAATTATATATTAATAGTTATAAAGGTATAAGGGTCTAAGGTTATTATAGAAGGAGTTATTAGTTATTTATTATTAAAAAGGTTAATATAAAGTAAATATACTAGCTACTATAACTATAAGGAGTTTAGCTTTAGATTAATTAGGAGTTAACTATAATAGTTAGCAGGGGGGTAGGAAAGCTGAAGTTATACTTTAGGCGGCAATATATCTACTAATAGTCGTAATAGAAAGCGAGCTATTAGCCCCTCCCTAGATAGAATATAAAGATAAATAACTTCAGAGTATTAAACTCCTTCCTAGAGATTTACTTATAATTTAATAAGAATAAAGTAATAATCTTATAAGAAAGTTATTTAAAAGAAATATCTAAGGAATTTAGGGAACTATTCTGCTTAATTACTATTTTAATAGAAATAAGAATTTTAGACTTTACTATATTAATAGAAAGATAAATTAATAAAACACTATAATAATAATACTGCCAAGTGTTCAGAAGTTTTAATTTACTACTTAAATAATATAACTAGACTTATTATTTATATATAAATTATAAGTAAGATTCTTATATAACTCTAGATATCCTTTTGAGAAGGAAGTATTATAGCTTCTCTAATATATTAGAATATGAAATAAATATTATATTATATTATATTTAAATTTCTTTTCAAAGTTTTTTAGAATTCTATAGATATATAAATAGTAATTATACTAGTTATAACATTATATTTAAATTAATAATCCGATATATATACTCTATAGCTAGAGGTTTAATATTATAGAGGCTTTAGTATTAAATTAGTATAATGGAAATATTTATAGAAACTAAATATTATATAAAGTTCAATATTACGTCTAAATTTATATAGATTTGAAACCTTTTTAGTAACCTAAGAGAAAAACTAATAAGCCTATACTAATATAAATAGATAATATTGAATTAATTATACTTAATAGAAGAAAAAGCTTAAATAGAAGAATAAAATATATATGGATTTATAATTATTCTATAAAAGAAGTAACAGATTAAGATAAGGTAATTTTTAAATATATAAAAACTATTGATAATATTGCTAATAGCTTTATAAAACCCCTTGGAAAACTATTATTCAAATAGATTAGAGGTTTTATAAGTCTTAAAAGATATAAAAGTTTAGGAAATAATATAAACTTAGTAGGATTACTACTTTAGTAAGAAGAAATATAAAAAAGGGATTCTAAAGTATTCTATAGGAAATCCTAGGGATTTCCTAGAAAAATACTATTTTAGAAGTTTCTATAAAAAAGGCTATAAAATCCTAGAGATAGAAATATGATAGCTTAAACCTGAGTAATAAATATAAAGTTTATAATTATAAAAATATATAGTATTACTATTAAGATTATACTATATAATTATATAAAGAGGAAGTTTATCCCCTATATATAATATGAAATAGATTATACTTATTATATTAATAACTACTTTATATTCCTAATCTCTATTTATAACTTCTATTATACTATATATATAATAGTATACATTTTATACCTTACTAGCAGCAAGTACTAAATACTTAATACTAGCTGAAGCTAATTAAATTGTGATTAGTATGTAGTTACTATACTATAAATCTAAAGCTTTAAATAATACTATTTATTATACTATATAATAATAATAATAATAATAATAATAATAATAATAATAATAAAGAATTAGAATACTACTATATACTTATATAGTATAGTGATATATAGAATATATTATGTTTTAGATACATTAATACTGATTAATAGTTAACCTTTCTACTATTATTCTGTTAAAACTTAGTAAAGTTTGTTATAATAAAAGTGATAATTATAAAATTTTATATTAAGATTCTATATAAGATAAAAGATTATAGAATGTATTATCTGAATAAATCCAAAAGAAATTAATCCTTTAGACTATATATTGACTCTTTTATTAAAGCTAGTATTCAAAGGATATACTAAAATAATAACTAATTTTAAATTATATTATTATATAATAAGAGGGGCTATTAGCTCGTTCTTTACTATGACTATTAGTAGATATATTACTCTCTAAAGTATAACTTTAGCCCTCCTACCCCCTTACTAATTACTATTACTAGCCTCTAGTTAATCTAAAGCTAAACCCCTTATAACTATAATGAATATACTTATTTCATATGAACCTTTTTAATAATAAATAACTAATAACTCTTTCTATGATAACTTCATACCCTTATACTTTTATACCTTTATAGCTATTAATATATAATTTAAATATCTTAAGATATTTAATTATTACTAACTATAGGTATTCTATTTGAATATTTATTATAACCTTAAGATTTATAACCTTAATATCTTCTAGACTAAGCCTTACTTACTTTTAAGATAAGACTTTATACTATTAATATAAAGGTTCTCTATTATTAATATAAACTAACTTATAATCTATATATGAGTATATTCAGACGTAGCTTATTCTTATTTGTAAATAATTCTAATATACTAATTAAGTATAACTAATGTATAAATAATATTTATATAGACATAGAAATTTCTAGTATAATTATATAGTTTTTAAAACCTTTATAATTATATTATTATAATACTCTCAAGTACTTAGTAATTAATATTATAGTGATATATTAATATTAAAGTATTATCTAATTAATACTTAGTCTTTAATATTATTAGTTTAATATACTAAGTTTTAGGTTAGCTAGATAATATTCTTCTAAATATCTATAGGCTATTTCTTAATTATAATACTTAAGATAATTCTACTAAGATCTATTCTAATAGAGTAATAGTTTTAATTATAATAATTATAGTTAGATACTTCCATATATATATTATAGTATTTCTTATAGATAATCATATAAATATGGAGGAGAATTTAGTTAATTATAAAAGATATAGAAGAACGATTAATTATAAGATGCCTAGGTTTTAGTATTCTATTTTATTCTATTTTTAAGAAGTTCATAAAGATTCTCAACCTTATAACCTTAATAGTTACTTTTAACTATATATCTTAAGCTTTAACCTGAATAAAACTCTCCCTAATTATAATTATAACGTCTTCTATTACTATAAGGTTAAATATTAGAACTAAGGGTATAATTATTTATATTAATAAGTAATTTTATTACTATTTTAACTAGTTATAAGTTAGTATTAGTAAAGATATTATTATTTGGTAAAAGTTATAGTTCAATCTATATATAGAGTAAAAAGCTTAGATATTATTCTAGAAATAGAGTAGAAGTAATTAAATATTATTTTATAATTCTTACTTCATCCCGCTTGATATAATAGTTTAATATCTAGCTGGCTTTTACTGTTTTATAGTAAGAGTAGTAAGTTTGAATCCTATAGCAGGCAACTGCGACTAGTAGGTATATACCTTCTAATTATATAAACTAAATATAATAACTACTACTAGCTATTAGCTATTACTATTAGCTATTAATAGCTAGTAACGATTAGTAGCTAATAATAGCTACTACTAGCTAGCTAGTATTAGTATTATATAACTATAATTTTTATAGAGTAATTATAATAGATAAAAATCTATATATACCTTCTATTTATTAGCTATTATATTAACTAACTATATTATTACTACTTAAGGTTTCCTCTATTTAAATAGTTCTTTAGAACTAGTAGTATATATAGGGTAAATAAAATAAGAGCTAACTACTAAGTATAGCTTCCTTTAAAGGGTCCCGAGAGGCATATAACTCTAAGTAGATCAAAAACCTTTAATACAACCAATATAATTCTTACTTAATATAGTAATTTGACATCTAACTAGCTTTTACCTTTTTATAGTAAGAAGGATTAGATTGAATCTTATAGTAAATAAATATAACTAGTAATTATAGCTTTTCTAGTTATATAACTAAGTATAGTAGCTACTACTAGCTATTAGCTATTACTAATAGTTATTATTACCTAGTAACTATTAATAGCTAGCGATAAGTAATAATAACTAGTAATAAGTATGATATAATACTTTACTATAATTCTGTAAAGAATAATTGCAATAGATAAGCCAATACCTTCTCCTTTATAATAAATATACCTACTTTATTTATTAGTTCTTATATTAACTAACTATATTACTACTATTTGAGGTTTCTTCTATTTAAATAGTTCTTAGGTTTAGTATTATCTATAGAGTATATAGGGTAAAAGCCAACTACTAAGTATAACTACTTCAAAAGGATCTTAGAGAGGTATATAACTTTAAATAGATTAGAGATCTTCAATACAACTAATATTATTTCATTCTTATAATTAAGATACTTTCTATAATATAATTTAAAGAATTGTTACCTAAGCTTAATGATTACTTATTGGAATATATTTAGTATATATAATATTATTGATAAAATACTACTAGAAAGTTTTAATATTAAAATTTATAATATCTTTAGCTTCTTAATCTTAAGAAATTCGTATAGTTTCTTCAAAATCTTTTTCTCTATTCTTTTTTATATATATATCTAATTTATATACTAATTCCAATTTTATAATTCTTATATCTCTATAATAATAATTATATTATTAGCTTCAATTATATACTTATTCTAGATATCTTTATTATTGTAATCACTCTACGTATCAATATTCCTATATTTATAAAAGTCTATTAATATTTAAATCGAATACTATTTCTAAAAATCAAGAAGATTAATTATACTTATAAGAATATATATCCTATAGCCTATATAGAGAGCTAGGATAACTAGGATTATTATATATTATATAATATAGTAGCTTAAAACTACTATAAGATAAAAGTCTTTTTATGGTTACTACTAGTTAGCTTATTAAGTTAAAGTCTTATTACTTATAAAGATTAACTTTTAATTACTATTA
Organism: Colletotrichum orbiculare MAFF 240422; assembly: GCA_000350065.2. Taxonomy (NCBI): domain Eukaryota; kingdom Fungi; phylum Ascomycota; class Sordariomycetes; order Glomerellales; family Glomerellaceae; genus Colletotrichum; species Colletotrichum orbiculare. The sequence continues at coordinate 2,185,974 of AMCV02000007.1, forward strand.
CTCTTTTCCTTACTAGGCTTTTAATTATACTTTTATAATTCTTTAACCTCTACTTCTTAGAGGAGTAAAGTTAGGATTTTAGTAATAGTTCTATTATGATAAATAGTCGCCAAATAATTACTAGCTATATTGAAAATAACTATATCTGAATATACAGTATCTAAATACGTAGTATTTATAATAATATCTATAGTTATATCAAAAATAACTATACTTAAAAAACCCTCTAAAGCTACTAGTAAGTGTATAGTAATACTTATACTATTAGAATTAATCTTTATAACTACTATTAAGTTAAGTAATATAGTAGTTTATATTATAATATTTAAAGCTACTAAAGAAAGCAATACCATTATAATAGTACTTGAATACTTTCTTAAATAATAGTTTTCCTTTATAATAATTATATCAGTATAGCCATTTAGTACTAAACTAATAGTGACCCTAGTATTTATAATTCTAGAGATTTTAATATTTACCCCTAACTATAAGGATTACTTAAAACCTCCTAATTACTCCTATAACTTCTTTTATAAAAATACTACTTTATATAAAATGAAGGATTAGCTAATAGTAATCTCGGATACCTATATATTATAGTTATAAGCTTCTAATATGTATAAAATTCAGTAAGTTATAATGAAATTACTATATAACTTATAGACCTAGTAGTATAACTATTATTATACTATACTCAACTTTAAATACGTTGACTTAATAATATTTACTTACTAATTATTAACTAACCCTATTTTATAAGAATTATATCTATATAGTATATTTTATATATTTCGACCTAAGAGCTATATATCCTTACTAAACCTTTACACCGAATGATTAATAATTTATAAAGTTCTAAATACCTTTATAAAAACTTTAAAACCCTATACTTTTACTTTTTTCTAATACTTTAAAACTAGATTATAATAGTATTTATAGTATTAGAAGTTTAATGATTATGTGTTTAAAGTAATAGCTTTAGTAATTAAGTATTTCTAGGGGATATTATAGCTTTACTAGGAAAGTATTAATAGTAATAAGAGTACTACTACTAAAGGGTTAGTACCTGAATACTATAGAGAGACTGATACTCTAAAAAGCTCACTAGTAAAAAAATTACGGCTTAAAGATTACCTCTTATATAAAATATATAGTAAGTTAAATTATATTACAACTATTTATTACTCTAATAAATCCTATATATTCTACTAGAAACCAGGTAACTTTATAAAGATCTACTATAAATACCTTCTTACTAAGGGTTTACTAAAGAGGTTTTAAGATTATATTAAGCTTAGGACTAGAAAACTATAATACAATAAAAGTATCTTAGAAGGTAGGTAAGCTAGCGGGTATATACTGATACTTCAGTAGCCTAATTAGCTATAGAAACCCCTAAATACCTCAACAGTATCAAGATACCTTATAAAAAGCTTTATATATAGGAAAAGATTATATATACCTTAGCTTAACCTAAAGATTTCCAGTTAATATACCGAAGCCTTACTAATAAGTAGGAGACCTTAAAGGTTAAAGAAACTTTTAGGAAGTTTTATTAACTTAATATAGTAACAAAAACCGTATATACTAAGATATATTTCAGAAAGACTTTATCTATTAATATATATCTATATCGGAAAACCCCTTCTACTTTATAACTGTTATTCTGTTATTTTGACTATTACTCTATTATTTTAACTATTACTTTAAGTGCTAAATAGTCGGCAGCTAGCTAGTAGAACTATTTTCAGAAAAGCAGCTATATAGTATTTATAAGCTTTAGGGGTTAAGGTTTCTAAAAGAGGGGATAGTAATAAAGATATATATTTTATAGTTTATATAGAGAACTAGGATAGTTAGGATTATTATATATTATATAATATAGTAGTCTAAAGTTATTATAAGATAGAAGCCTTATTATAATTACCACTAGTTAGCTTATTAAATTAAAGTCTTATAATGAATAAAGACTTACTTTTTACTACTATTACTCTTTCCCTTACTAGGCTTTTAGCTATACTTTTATAATAATAAACTTATAAGTAAAAGACTTTTAAGATCTCTATATATTAAATATTTTTAATCATACGCTATAGTTTCATAACTATTTATAGCTTAAAGCTATTCTGGATATTTATATATAACTTTAAGGAGTAGCATATAAATACTTAATAACTTAGTAATCCTTATATTATCTACTATTTTGAAAATTACTTATTTTCTTATAATATTAACATTAATCTAAATAATAAGAAAATATTTAGCATTTCATACTAATTTATTTAACAAGAAAGGTTTACTCTACAAATTCATATACAAAAACAAGAACTTAATTAATACTACTATAGCCTTAAATGAAATCTCAAGGAATTTCTAGAATAACTTAATATTTCTATAGAATTAAGATAAGTAATTGTACTACCTCTCTATAAAGCTAAACCTAAAATTTAATAGATAGAGTCTATTATAGCCTCTCTATAAATAGCTAAGGAAATATAGTAGTAATATAACAAGTTAACTTCTATATTACTAATATTAGTAACATAACTCCCACTCTCTTTATTAGCTTTACTAGTATATAAGCCCTCTAGTATAATGTCGTTCTATTTATAAGAAGTATGTTATAAATATAATAACTTATAGCTTTTAAGGTAATTGAAATAAGCTTAATATATTACTTTTGTTACTCTATTTTATAGCATTTGAGCTAAATATATTACTGACTTTATAAAACTATATATTAAGAATATAGAATATAATAAAAGCTTCTATATTAGATTCAAGATATAAATCTATATTTCTGTAATTACTGTTTTAAATCTAATATCCTATACTATATATAAGCAAATAAATTTTCAATTATATCAGAAACTCGGACTCTTAAATAGTACTCTAAGTTTCTGTTTAATTTTAGATTTCAGGATTGAATAAAAGTAATTATAAGATATGTAGAAATAAGGTTATAGGGGTTGAGTATAGTAATAAATAGTAGTTAGGAGCGGTTTATTCTTGTGATTGTTATTATTGTTAGTAGTATAATTAGAAATAAGGATACTATTATAAATAGCTATTAACTTATACTTTTGTAATAAATAAATAATATGGTATATAGTCTAAACGTAGGTTGTTGAAAGATATAATCTATTTAAACTAGAATGAAGCGCTTGAATTTAGATAAATAGAATAGTTAGATTATATATAAGTTAGTATAGCTACTTAATAGACTTAGTACTATACTTATTCTTATATACCCTCCTAGTAGTAGAACTACTAGTAATAACCTCATACTTTATAAATTGTTCTAAATAGTATACTGTTATAAATAAAAAATAGTCAAAAGTATTTTAAAATAGGTCTTAGAGTATTTAAATAAAATAAATAGTTTGTAGTAATAAATTTATTATGATCTGTGATATATTTAACTGGTCTTTTATCTTATCTTTAGTCATAGTAATTCGTTGGATTTTTTAGAATTATTATGTATCTAATCTTCAAGTATTATGTATATTTGTTTTTTTTACTTATTAGTTTCTTTTGTTTCCTACGTATTAATATTCTTAATAGTTATTTCTTTATATTTATTAGTAATATATATTAATAAAATAGATTCTATATATTGAATTTTCATATGAGTAATACTTTTAGTTGTTATTAATATTTTAATCATAGTTTAAATTTGCTAAAGTTGAAATAGTTGATAATGATTTATTTGATATTATTATTGATTTCTTAATGTATTCTCATTTAGATATTCTATTAAGTAATTCTATATTAGGTTTTATTTATTTTATCCTTAAGTTTAAGGGAATGGGTTTTGATTTTAATTTAAAAGGTAATTGAAAATATAATTTGAAGATATAATATATATCTTCTGTTTTGATTTAATTATTAATACTACTGCTAATATCCAAGATATCTTCTTTATTTTCAAAGAAGTTTATTTAATTTAATATATTCTTTTATATTATACATAACATGAATAAACTAATAGTTATTATTTTTCTTTTGTATTTCTTAATATTAATATCTTTATTAAGTTTAGTAAATTTATTTTTCACTATTTAATATTCAAGATCTTAAGCTGGATTGTTAATGTTATAAGTATTTCATTAGTTGAAGAAAATTTAATATTTAAGTAATAGTATGAAATTAAAGTAATTTAATTCAAGCTTTTTACTTAGTTATATTTTACTAAGTTTCCTAAATTACTAGAATGCCTATTATTTGTATAAGTACTTTAAACTTTTAAAATATTTAAAATAAGTAGTATTAAATTATTATTATAAAGAAATTAATTGTTATGATGAAGAAATCAGCTATTCTTTCAGGATTAAATATTTCTATAGTTAGTTTAGAAAAGTTCCTGTTTTTTTAATTTCTTTAAAGATAAAGAAGGTGATTTATTTAGTAACTCTCTAGTTAAAGAGAAGTAAGAGGAGTTTAAACTTTTTATTAATAAAGAAGAGAGTAAAGAGGCTAATATTAATAAATTTATTAAATACTGTAAGAAGTATATTAAGATTATATCTAAGTTTGTAAGGAAGTCTATTTAAATTAGAAATTAGAAGGCTTCTTCTAGGATAAATAACCTTAAATACTAACTTGAGAATATTAAATATTAATTAATTTAGTTAAGTAAGAAGTCTACTATTTCTAAGAGTATTTTAATAAAAGCTTTGTCTAAGGAGTGTAATTTAGATAAGTCTATAGAGGAATATAATATTTATCTTTTGAAGATAAAAATGATTATTAATATTTAGTTTCTTCAAATTGTTTTTATATTATTTGTTATTTGAGTCTTATATTGTGTTCAAAAAAGGTACTTCTATATAATGAGAATTAGAAATAGGAATTTATATTCTAATTACTACTACTAGTATAAGACTAATTAGACAAGAATTTGTATCTTAATTTTGAATAAAACGTATAAGGAATTTAAGAAGTATTTTAAAATGATTTAAATCTTAGATAGTAATAAAGTAAGTTTTAGATAAATGTTCTTAGTTCTAAAGTTAATATTCTTTAGTTGAAACGTAAGAAAGTTAGTAATATAAAGAAGTTGGTTGAATTTATATTATACTTCAATTAATAGAAGGAATTCAAATTAATCCTTTTTAAGAATAAAAATATATCTAATTCTATTATTAGGATTCTAGTTATCATATAACTTATTATTATTTTACTATTTTAAGTATAATTATTTATTTAGCTTTCTATTATTAGTTAAATGTCTAGATTCTTAGTACTTCTGATTAAGTTTCTTATTAAGTAACATATTATATTTTACGTAGTTATTAGGAAATTTAGAATTTAGAGCTTTGAATTATGAATAGTTATTAGGGGATTTGGAAGTTAGACTTTTAATTCTAGTATTTTAGTAATTGGCTTTAATAGTTGTTTTCTATCTTTTAGATAGGTATTAATATTAGCTGTTTTATAGAAGAAATAATTAATTTTCTATATTTCTTTAAATTAATTTTCATGTACTAATTACTACTCTTTATTTATCTATTTAGAGCTTTAAATTTAAATAATCTATTCTCAATTACATGAGAGTGTAATTAGAAAGCTTTATTTTCTATAAATAGTTTAAAGAGTTTGACTATTTTTAATGTTTTATATAAATATTATTAGGATATTTTATTGGAAAGTTGGCTTTTAGAAATCTAAATTACTTATATATATTGGCTAAATAGTTAGGAATAACTTTAAGAACTTTATTCATCTATTTTAACTAGCCTTAAGAATATTACTTATAGATTAATTAAGTTAAGAAGTATTTTAACTTATTTAAAGTTTATTTAAATTAAGGTTTTGTTAAGGTTATTTATAAGTATTAAATCCATAAGTATGAAAATAATTTCAAACTCCTTTTTGATGTATTCTTAGTATAATTATATTTATGAAATATTTATCTATTAAAATATAATAGATAGATACTTACTATTTGAAATTACTAGCTTAATAATTTAATAGTTATTATAATAGACTTCTTAGATATTTTTAAAGTTAAGCTTGATATCTTGAAATAGTTTCTTTAGTATTATAGCTTTTCTAAAGTATATTTAAAGCTGAGAAGTTTTACTTTAATTATTTTGTTAGGAATAATATATTCGAGAGGTAGAGTTTATATTAACTAAACCTTAGGTACTAGTACTATCTCTATAAACCTTACCTTACTTAAACCGCTTAAAATAGAACTTTATATAATATATATAGCTATATTTAGTTATATATAATATATACTAGATTTTACCTCCTCACTATATATAATAATTCAAAATCTTATTTACTTAGTAATATAAGTCTATATTCTAATTGAAAGTAGTATAAGAAGTAACTATATTTAAACTCTAGTTTAAATATAATGTTTTTTAGTAGTAATAATAACTATAAAAGCTAGGAACTAGATCTCAAACTAAAAGTCCTAGAATCTAAGGGAATATATTAGAAATAAGTCTTACTTTTATATATACCCTAGCTAGCTATATATAATAATAATATATAAGCGTGCTTATACTTTTATATATATAACAATTAAGAGTCTTATAATACTAAAGAGCTACTAGGCTAAATATATATATTACGACGATTTAATATATTTCAAATATTAAGATATCTATTAAAAACACCCCTTTTTTAATCCTTAAGAGAGCTAATTAGTAGTTAACTTAGTATAATACCTTTTAAGTAGAAACTAAAATTTATAACTTATAGAACTATTTTAACTTTAAAGTAACTATTTATTTAAACCTCCTTCTAAAACTTCCTCAAAAGCTACTCTTAAGTAACTTTCTAAAAATTAAAAACTATTAATAAGTTATTAAAATATTTAAATTAGATATTCTTAAGAGTTCTATTCTTATAAAAATAGGTTATAAGGAAGATTAATAACTCCCTATAGATATTATTAAAAAACTTTATATAAAAGATATAATAGATCTAATAGAGAAGGATCTAGAAGTTTATATAGCTTTTTATAATTTCTATATTTTAAAAACTTAAGTATACTAATATAAGTAGTTAAATTAAGCTTATATAATAATTTAAATCTTTAAATATATAAATAAAATATTCTGATATTAATATTATTATATAGAGGAAGATATAATAGTATAAACTACTAATTTTTATAACTACTTTAGTATTAT
>AMCV02000007.1:2203999-2249864 GCA_000350065.2 Colletotrichum orbiculare MAFF 240422
TCTAATTATATAATAAGCTAATAAATAAGATATTATTACTATTTTAATAACTAAAGTAGAGTTTTTAGTACTATTTTAAGTTACTTAAAAAGCTATTTTTACTAGCTATTTTATTACTATATTGTAAATAAACCTTATAATAAATATATTTAGTAGAACTAAGATATATAAGCTTTACCTTACTATCTAAATCTAATATAATAATTAGTAAATAATATATTTTATAACTATTAAAATAGTATAATTATATATAAAGCTATAATATATAGATATTTATAATTACTAGTTATAATAAGAAGCTATTTAGAAGTATTTTAAAATTAAGTATATATTTTTAGGAAACCTTATAGCTAATAGCCTTACGAACTTTCTCTAAAACTACTAGTTTAGTATTTTTATTATTTAGATTAATATAATAGACTAATTAAACTACTTAAAGTTATAGTAAGAAGAAGAATTTTAAGAGGGGCTTTTAGTATTTAAAGACTTTAATAAGATTCTTAATAACTAGTTAGAATCTAAATTATAGTAATAATAAAGTTGAATAAAAAACTTAGAAATATTAGGACGCCTTCTAGCTAATAAGAAATATCTAAATAACTTATAAATAATACTATTCTTCCTACTATAAAAGTAGAAGTTTAATAAAAGTAATAGAATAATAAAAAAGGCTTTTTATAAGATATAAATAGAAGGTTTAATTAATATTATTCAAAAAGACTAGCCTATAAGTAAAGCCTTTAAAGCTAGGGGGGTATATTAGGAATAATATACTTAAGAAATAGAGTTTATACTAACTAGACCTTAAGTACTAGTACTATCTCTATAGGTCTTACCCTATTTAAACTGCTTAAAATAAAGCCTCGCGTGGCGTATATAGCTATATTTAGTTATATATAATATATATTAGATTTTACCCCCTAATTATATATAATAATTAAGAGTCTTATTTACTTAGTAGTATAAGTCTACACCCCAATTAAAAGTAGTATAAGAAGTAACTATATTTAAACTTTAGTCTAAATATAACATTTTTCAGTAGCAATAATAACTATAAGAATTAGGAACTAGATTCCAAACTAAAAGTCTTAGAATCTAGGGGGGTATATTAGAAATAAGTCTTACTTTTATATATATTCTAGCTGGCTATATATAATAATAATATATAGGTATACTTATACTTTTATATATACAACATATTTGATTACTTTTACTCTATCCTAAGAATAATATCTAAACCTTTTATTCTATATATAGATTGAATTATAAATATTACTTAAGAATAGTACTTATATTAATATTAGTTTATAATTAGTTAAAATAGTAATGAAATTACTTATTATTATGAATAATTAAACTTCTAAATTTAATATTTAATTTTATAGTAGTAGAAGATTTTATTATGATAATTTATATAAGAAGAGCCTTATTAAAGCTAAGGCTTGATATATATAGTTAAAAGTAATTATTAAAGCTATAGGGTTGAGGACTTTTCTAAATCTCTTGAATTAGAATAAAATAGAATACTTATAATACCTAGGTATTTTATAATTTATTACTCTTCTATCATCTTTATAATAAAGTTGAAATCTCTTTGAAATATGTATAGCTATTTAGAAAAAGATAACTTTAGAATAGGTATAGAAATATATCTAGTTATATTTATTATAATTAAATCTATTAATATATCAAACTAAGTCTTAATAAAATTATTCTAAATATTATAATAAATATTTAAATAGAATGCTTTTAATAATTAGCAATTACATACTTTAAGATTTTTAAAGTATATATTAATAGCTATGAAGTCGTAGGGATATAGAAGTATAAGGGTATAAAGACATAAAGCTATTATAGGAGGAGTTGTTAGTTGTTTATTATTGAAAAAGTTAACATAAAGTAGATATACTAACTATTATAACTATAAGGGATTTAGTCTTAAATTAACTAGGGACTAATTATAATAATTAGTAAGGAGATAGGAAGGCTAAACTTATATTTCAGAAGGTAATATTTCTACTAATAGTTATAATAGAAAGTAAGCTATTAGCTTCTCTTTTTATTTTAATTATTAATATTATAATAATATACTATTAAGTAGTTTTCTATTAGATTGGCTCTCTAAATAAAGAGATAAAATAAGTACAATTCAAGTTTTGAGTTTTTTTGTAATTTATAAAAGAAGTACTTTTTAGTAATTAGGAGTATTTAAAGTATTTTATTAATACTTCTTGAGTTTTTGAATCATAATTTCAAGAATTTCATCTTATAGAAGTATCAAATGATATAGTTCATAATATCTTGATATATTTAAGGAAAATGTATAAGATATTGTGAAAACAGAAGGTATATAAATAAGACGTCTAGTTATATTATAATTAATATATAAAGAAACAAATTTACTTTCATTTATGTATATAAATCTCTTGAAGTATAATTTTGCTACAATTTATAGTAAAAGATATTACTAGAAGTAGTATTATTAGAATTAGTCTATATTTAATATTGAAGTATTCTGCAATTTTAGTACTATATATATTATAAATAAAGTAAATTGTCTAATACTTTTAACCTCTTACTATTTAAACCCTTAAGAAATATTCAATAGGACTTCTTTTTTTAAGTTTAGAAATATATTTTATATTTATAATTATAATAACAATATTCTTTCTGGTTGTATGATAATATAAGAGAAGGATATCAACTATATAGAATAAGACATAGATATTTAAACTCTTATTTTCAAATAAATAAGATTCTTCTAAATATAATAAGACGTTTAATAATTTCAATATAGTATAGAAGGTTTCACATTATGAAAAGAGTATATTTTAGAGTTTATAAAAATCTTATTTAAGTTTTATATATTTCTTTCTAATTTTAAATCTATTTAGTAGTTTGATTATCATTAAAAGTCTATTGGGGCTTTATATATTATTTAGAAATATATTAGTAATATCAAATTATAAGACTTTAAAATTGAATTGTATTATAATTACTATAACTATTTGAAAAGTTTGGATAACTAGTTTTACTATATATATAGTCTATAATAAATTCACTAGTTATATATCTTTATATATATAAATCTTTAATTTATATTATTTTAAATATCTATTTATATTTAGTTTATAAGTAAAAACGTATTTAAGAGGAAGTAGTTTAGTTTTAGTATTTTAGTAATTTATTTCTTGCTAAGTATTTGTCTCTTTTAGTTTCATAATTTTAATTCTTACTATTTTAATAAAGGGCTTTTATAGTAGGTTCAGTAGGTTAGTAATATATTTCTAAGTTTCTAGTAGTATAATTAGTAAGTTAATATATATTTGAATTTTAGTAGAATGATCTTTCTTCTTTAATACTATATTCTGAATAATAAGGAATACTATTTCAAGGTTAAGACTATTTTTATTAAGTTTCTACTACTAATTAGATAAATAAGTATTAGTAAAACTATTCTATTTATATTCTATTAGATATAAAATACTATTATTATATTCTTTTAAGAGTCTTATATAGTTATTAATATTAATTTCTAGCTAAAGGTACTATTACTACCTATTCTTATATAGTTAGTTTGATTTTTAAGTAATCAAAATTACTATTCTAGTTAATTGAAGTCTAGAGTTATATTTTAGCTTTTTTGGGTTAGTTCAGTAGGGGTCTTAAGGTATTTACTTCTATATTTATTTAAAGTAGGTATTTCTTTTTAGCTAGCTAGATATCTGATTTTAAGTATGTTATTTAGTTTTCTAATTATTAACATATGTTTTAAATTTTAATTATTATTAGGAATTATTTCTTCTAGTTAAGACTAATTAGAAGTTTAGTTTTAATTTAATAGTTTAAGTATTAGTTTAAATATAATTAAATTTCTTTTATTAGGTTTAGAGACTAACTTTAAGTTTAGCTTTATATTTTGAGTTATTCTTAGTATTCATAGCATAGTTAGTAGAAGAGAGGGCTTTTATTAGGTATTCTTCTTATTTTGAACCTTCTGAGTATTTTCAGAATATAGTCTCCTTTGTTTAATAACCAATCTAATTAGTGGTTTTGTAATCTTATTATAAGTATTTTATATAAATCTTATTGCAAGTAAAATCTTATTTTATTAAATTTAATATTCTAGGTAACAAGAATGTTTTAGAGGGTGGGGATTTAGAGTTTGTAGCGAATATAGATATTTAGGATATAGCTTACTAGGTATTTGATATATCTCCTAGGCTAAATTTAGAATACCTTTTTAGAATACTTCATTTATAGTGTTTCTTAAGTAGGTATACTTAATATCTATAAGGATAAATTTATTCTTAGTAAGATTATAAGTTTTAATAAGGATTTAGAATATACTTTAGTATTGATTCATGAGAATACTATTTAGACTAGGTCTTTTTAACTTTATATAGTAACTTCTAGTTATTTTGAATATTTAGAGATATGTTATATAGTATAGCTATTATTTAAATTAGTTCTATTTGAAGTTTAAGTAGTAGTCTTATAGCTTTTTTATATTCTTACTTATTTTAACTAGTGTTTTAGTATGAGAGGGAAATAGCTTAAGATTGATTTTCTACTTTTGTTATTTATATTTAGTAATCAGCTTTTCTATCAATTATTATCAAAGGGTTTTAATATTTTGTTGAACTTTTTATATTAAAAGACTTTTTTATTAATTTACCTAAATCTTAAACACTTTTAATATATAAAAGATTGAATTGTAAGTTTTATTAAGTATTATAAATATAAAGAGAAGATTTGAAAATTGATTTTTAATCGTCAATACTTAGGAGTTATTTATACAAGTTTTAGGAAACTTAGATAGATTTTAAATAATATAATAAAATAAGCAAATGAAGTATAATTCTAAATATTATCTAGAAGTAACTTATTAAGAGTAGGTCTTTATATAGTAAGAGTCGTATTGTTATTTTAGTTTTATAAGTTTCATTTCTTAAGTATTAAGAATTAAATATTTAAGAGTATTCTATTCTAAGTATTTTATATAAAAGTATTACATATAAGTATTATCTAATTATGTTCTCAAGAGAGCTATTTTAAAGTAAAGTGAAGAGAATAGTATATTTAGAGATTTTGAGAAAATATGTAAATTATTCAAATAAATTATAAGATATTTGAAAATTAGTTTATATTTAAGACATATAAAGTTATACTTTCTAAGTTATTATTTTTTAATAATAGATTAGGTAATTAGATTGAATCTGAGAGTATAATTAAGACTTATATATTAGATTTTCGCTTTTTTGAGAACCAGAGCTTTTGAAATAACATTAATATAGAAGTCTTTAATATAAATAATATTATATAATATTAAGTCTAGTGTATTCTTCTTTCTAGATTATTAAAAATATTTCTAATTATTTATTTATTTTATCTAATTATAGGGCAGTCAGTTAAAACTCTTTTAAATAGTACTCCATTTAATTTGAAAGATTCTTTTTTAAAGAAAGTTATTAAGTTAGTAATATAGATTATTTTATGATCATTAAATATTATATTTCCTAAAAGTAAGAAAGGTTTTTAACTAGTTAAGAAGGCTTTAGGGGGGATAATAGTTAACTTCTTGAGAAAAGAAGGATTAATACTTATATATATTAAGTTGGAGGAGGAGTAGTTATTATTATTAGACTTACTATTTAAAAGAAGTATTTTGATTTTTAAGATATCTAACAGTATTCTTTTTAGCTCTATTGATATATGTTTTAGAATTTAGCTATTTCTTTATTATTAGTTTATAGTAGAGAATATAGAATTCTAAATTATTTATTCTATTTAGAATAATATTTTAAGTGGTAACTTTTATCTAAATATATAGGAATCTAATATATAAGTTTGTAATAGTATATTTAGTATGCCTATAGTTTTCTAGGGGGTATAGGTAGCTTTGAAACTATATAGGTATCTTAGTTTAGGCTGAGATATTTTACCTGATTCTTTAATAAGAATAGTTAAAATAGATAGTCTTTTACTATAGTTGTTTATTAAGCTTTTATTAATATGAGATAAAGTAGAGAAGAGGTGTGGATATTTAGTTAGATTATTAATTTTTAAGTTCAAAGTCTTGTTTAATAATATTTTAATATTAAGTTGTGGTTTAATTAGGTAAAATATATTGACTGAATATTTAAAGCTATTTTTCAATAGTTAGAGTTTTCTAAATTCTGGGAATTTAATATATAACTACTTAAAGATAGATAGTATACTATTTATTATATTATATTAAATTAAAGATATTTAAATTAGCTTTCTTTAGTGCTCTTCTGTATTGTACTCTAACTTATTATTATATAATTAAACTACTCTATATATATTAATATTTGAGAATTCTTAGAAGAATTGAAAAGAAGATATCATTATTATTAAAAGGTTCTATTTAAATAACTAATAGAAAGTTATTATTAATAATACTATTAATTTATATCTAAATTATATTATTTGGTTACTTTTGCTCTATATATAGAATAATATCTAAGCTCTTCACCTTATATATAGATTTAACTATAAAGCTTACTTGATAATAGTATTTATACTAATACTAGCTTATAATTAGTTCAAATAGTAATGAAATTACTTATTATTATAGATAATTATACTCCTGATTCCAATATTTAACCCTATAGTAACAGAATACCTTATTATAATAATTTATATAGAGAGAGCTTTATTAAGACTAAGGCTTAATATATATAGCTAAAAGTAACAATTAAGGTTATAGGGTTAAGAATCTTTATATGTTTCTTAAAGATAGAATAAAATAGAATACTTATAAGAGTTGGATATTCTATAATTTATTGTTTTTCTATAATTATACTTCTATAATAGAATTAAAATCTCCTTAAAGCCTATATAGCTACCTATTAAAAATAACTATAAGATAGATATACAAATATCTAGCTATAATTACTATAATTACGGCTATTAATATATCATACTAAGTTTTAATAAAATTATTCTGAATATTATAATCAATAAATAATCTAGAAATATTTAAAAGAAAATTGTCTAGCTATCTTACAAACTACTATGCCTAACTAGTAGTATTAGAGACTAGATATTAATTAGATAATACTTTAATATTAAGGTTTTACTATAATAGTAATTATTAGATATTGTAAGGTATTATAGTAATATGATTATAAGAGTTTTCAAAACTATCTAATTATATTAGAAATATCTATATTTATATAAATATTATTTATGTATTAGCTGTATTTAATATGTTAAGATTATTTGCTAACAGAAATAAGTTAAATCCTACTATACCTATATAGAAATTATAAGTTAGCTTATATTAATACTAGAAAACCTTCATATTAATAATATAAAGTCTTATTTTAGAAGTAAGTAAGACTTAGTTTGTAAGAAAGATTTTGAAATTATAGATATTAAAGTTATAATAAATATTTAAATAGAGTACTTATAGTTAGTAGTAATTAAATATCTTAAGGTTTTTGAATTATATATAGATATGAAGGCGTGAGGGCGTAGGAATAGAAGGGTATAAAGCTATTATAAAAGGTGTTATTAGTTATTTATTTTTAAAAAGGTTGATATAAGGTAGGTATACTAAGTATAGCTATAAGAGGTTTAGCTTCAGATTAACTAGAAACTAGCTATAATAACTAGTAAAAAAGTAGGAAGGCTAAAGTTATACCTTAGGGGGTAATATATCTACTAGAAGTTATAATACAGAGCGAGCCATTAGCCCCTCCCAAATTATAATATAATTCTTCTTTATTTCTTTATAATTAGAATTTTAGACTATTTGAAGTTTGAGATTTATTATATAGTAGTTAAAAATACTTTTGGGTTTAAAAGTAAACAGTTTAATATCTTTAGGTATCTATTAAGTAGTATTATCTTAGATTAATTACTTATTAAAGTAAAGTAGATTAATTTGTTTTAAAACATCAAGATCTAGTTTCCTATTTGCATTGAGGTATTTTTAAACATTTCAACTAGTTAATAGAGTTATAGTACAGTATATTATTAATCAAAATTAGAGTTATTAGATAGTTTCGTTATGGTATTAAGGCTATTAGTAATTAAGTACAACTCTTTTAAGTAGTTTATGAAAATATTGTTATAATCAATTAAAAAGGACTTCTTTTATATTTCTTACTTAAACGTAGTTTAGAAGATAATTAATTATTCTTAGGCTTATAATCATAAAAAATAAATAGTATAGTATATAGTTTAAAAGTAGGTTATTAAAAGGTATAATCTATTTAAACTAGAATGAAGTACTTAAACACGTATAAATAGAGTAGTTAGGTTTTATATAAACTAGTATGGCTACTTAGTAGATTTAGTATTAGATCTACTCTTATAATTCTTAAAGATAATTAGTTAGTCTATAGTAATTTATCGCTTTTCTTTATATAAACCTATTTCTTAATACTTCTTTTGATTTAAGCTTATAACTTACTGAAATATATAGAACTAACTTAAATCTTCTAAAGTATTAGTTTCTAGCTAGGAACTCTAAGTCTAAGGAATCTTTAAGTATAAAGTATTTTTAGAATTAATAGTATTAAAGTTATTTGACTAAATACGAATCAATCTAGTTAATAGTAATAGTTTTAGAAGTAATCTTTAATCTAAATCATTTACTAGTCCTAGTAATCTACTATTTAGTTACTTTTGCTCTATTCTTAGAATAGTATCTAAGTTCTACACTTTATATAAAGGTTTAACTATAAATCTTACTTAATAATAGTATTCATACTAATACTAGCTTATGACGTATTAAAATAGCAATGAAACTACCTATTATTATAGATAATTATACTCCTAGCTCTAATTAATATAGTATATAGTCTTAATATAAATTGTTTAAAAGTATGATCTGTTTAAAGTAGAATAAAATATTTAAATATATTTAAATAGAGCGGTTAGGCTTTTTATAATTTAGTATAGCTACCTAGTAGGCTTCATGCTATATTTCATCTTATAAATAAGGAATTACTTATAATATTAACTTACTTATAAATATAGAAAGTAGAACTATAAAATATTAAGAAGTTGAAAATTACTACTAATTAGAAAAGCTTTAAATGCTTTATAAAGAAATAGTAATTTATAGAGAGGTAGAATTAATAAATAGAAAGATTATCTGAATATAATTTCTATTTAAAATACTAATTAGATATTTAAATAGTAACTTCTAATATATTTTCTAAAACAAGTAAAATACCCCTAAAGAATAGAATGATAAGAAGTAATAAGAATAAATAATATGAATTATCTTAAATACTACTATCTCCATAAAGTTCTCAATACTATATATAGATATTATTAGTATTCCAATTTTAAAGAGTACTTAAATCTCTAGGAAATATAGAATTATATTATTAAAAAGACTCTTTATATTAGTAAGGCTTTATAATAGTTTAATAAAGAGAATATAACTTTCTCTTTAGTTTCTATATTAATTTCTAAGTTATTAAATATATTCTTAATATAATAAAGCAACTTATTTTTAGAAATAGATTTTCAACATTAGATAGTAAAAATAATAATAACCTTTTGAATAAATCGAGAATTAGACTAATATCAGAATTATATAACTCTTCTTCTATAAGATATTTAAAATATAATAATTTATTACAAATTATAAGTCTTTTGTTTTATCAGTCTAAATAATCTTGGAATATATACTAATTTATGTAGAAATATAATAGATATAGAAGTATTTATATCTATAAAGAAGTAAACAAAGAATTTCTAAAGTTCCTCTTAGTATCTAATTAATTATTTTTGAATCTATTAATAGCTTTTATGATGAATCCTTTTGTTAT
The DNA here is from genome assembly GCA_000350065.2 of Colletotrichum orbiculare MAFF 240422. Classification (NCBI taxonomy): domain Eukaryota; kingdom Fungi; phylum Ascomycota; class Sordariomycetes; order Glomerellales; family Glomerellaceae; genus Colletotrichum; species Colletotrichum orbiculare. The sequence continues at coordinate 2,213,818 of AMCV02000007.1, forward strand.
AAAAAGATATAATAATTATTACTTCTAGATTATTATAGACTAACTAAACAAGATTTTTATATTAGAAGAAATAGATATTATAAAGGTAGAAATATATACTTAATAAATCCTTAGTTATTAGTATAAATTATATAGTATATTATATTATATTATAAGTAGTAGTCCTACTTGATATAGTAGTTTAACTTCTAGCTGGCTTTTACCGTTTTATAGCAAGAGTAGTAGGTTCGAATCCTGTAGTAGGTAACTGCGACTAATAGCCATATACCTTCTAATTATATAAACTAAAAATATAGTAACTACTACTAGCTGTTAGCTCCTACTAATAGCTATTATAGTAACTGATAACTATTAATAACTAGCGATAGGTACTACTAGCTAGCTAGTATTAGTATTACGTAACTATAATCTTTTAAAGAAGTAACTATAATAGATAGGTTTATATTTTCCCTTTATACTTACTCTATTTATCAGATATTATATTAACTAACTACGTTTGCTACCTGAAGCTTCTTCTGTTTAAATGGTTCCTTAGCACTAGTAGTATCTATAGGGTAAATGAGATAAGAGCTGACTACTAGGTATAGCTTCCTTTGAAGGGTTCTGAGAGGCATATGACTTTAAATAGATCAAAGACCTTTAATATAACTACATATTATAAGTAGTAGAAGCTCTAATTAAATAACTTATTTCTAAAAGGAATTCTATTAGTTAATAGGTATTATATATCTATTAAATACTAATTACTACTTATAGATAGATAGAATTAGAAAATAATATAATTAGGTAATTTAAGTAGTATTAAAAGTATTTATATATTAATTGGAAGATAATTAGGAGGACTTATTACTTATTATATAGTTAGCTTTTTATAACTAGTAATACAACGCTATAGAGACTATACTTTGTTTTATAAATTATAGTTATTATATTAATCTTATTTGAATAGTTAAAACAAATAGTATTAATACCTAGTAATAATAAAAATACTACTTAGTACCTAGTTAGAAGAATATACTTAATCATAATATGTATTATGTTAAAATAGTAGTTACTCAATAGAAGCTAGAAGTATAAGCAAATGAGACTTAATCTTCTATACATCAAAGTTGAATTGGTGATAAAATATAATTAAATATTTCTAATTACAAATTACTAAAGCTAAGCTAGAATCTGGCTTAATTATATTGAGATATATAGTAATAAAAGTCTTACTATTATGTATTAATATGTATTATTCAATTAGATTTATTAAAGTCTATCTATTTATAATTCTATTCAAATATCGTCTAAAAAACTACTATTAACCTTTTATCTAAATAAGTAGTTATTAATAATTCATTATTATCACTAATAGAAAATAATAGGGAAATTAAGTAGCTAATTACAAAGATCTTCCCTATAAGGATATACTAAATAAGTAGAAGATATTACTAATAAGCTTTTATTAGATAAGAGAGATATATAGATCTATTATAAAAACCAATTAATACTAGAGTAAATATCATAGCTCTAAAGTAATAGAAAGAAATATATAAGCCTATTATATATAATGATAATAACCTAGCTTATAGCCTATAGCTAAATAGTAGCTAGAGAGAAAAGAAGTACTATTATAAATTATATCTAAATAACTAGCTAGAGCTATATCTAAATATCTAATATTAATCTTTCTATTTAAGTAAGGCTTTAATAAGGCTTAGGTAATACTATATATATGGACTTTTCTAAGTATTTATAAAGATTTCTCTTTTATTTCTTGATTCTAAATAAATAGTATCTTATATTATTTATAGTTAAATAAACCTAAGTCTAGCCCTTCATACTATTGAGTTTTACTTTATCTTAATATAGAGAAGTTATTCTATACTATTAGTAAATATATATTAAAGTGTTCTTTCTATGAGAAGAATCAATAGAAATATCATAATTTAAGTTATTTCTTTATTATATTATTATTATTTATTTTAGCTTATATCTTAAGTCTCATTTGAGTTGTATAATTTCTACTAAGGCAATTTAGAATTAAACTATTTATTTTTAGGAATTTCTCAAGTAAATTAGTATATTTTGAAAATGGAAAGATAGATAATTCTATACTTTCGCTGAATGCTCAGTAAAGTAGTAATATATAGGTCAGACTATTTATTATTTTCTTATTAATATAAGGAAAATAAATCTAACTTTAAAATAGATTTCTTCTAGGAGATATTATCTATTTGTTAGTATTTGAATATTATATATCATATTATTTTAAGTGTGCTAAAGATTTAACCTATTATTACTAATTAGTCAAAGAGTTAGATATTATAAGATTTAAAGAGGAGGTAATCTATTACCTATTTCTTATATAGTGTATTTATCTTGACAAAGATAATCTGGTTATTACTCTAGAATAGTAGTTTATTCATTTTCTCAATTTCTTTTGTTATATCAAAATACTTCCTAGTGTTAAAACTCTTACGATTAAGATACTCTTTCAATTTAATAATATATTTTGCTATTACTATATTACTTATTCTATAAATGAAATATTTAAATATCTTACTATAATTAGTAAAACGTAGCCTATTCTTCAAACGTCTAGTTGTAATATATCTTATAATATAAATACCTCCTATTTACTGTTATTTTATAGTAATGATAGTAGAAGTAATAATGAAAAGAGAAAATTTAAAACTATAGAAACTTCTTTATACCTTCTCTATTATGTTACTAGTAATACTAGTATAATTATATCTATTGCAAACAATTATATTTCTTCGAGTAAATTTACTTGACAAATCCTTATATAAAGACATACCTTCTAGTCTATATAGAAAGCTAGGATAGCTAGAATTAGATTATTATATAGATTATAAATTATATAGTATAGTAGCCTGAGATTACTATAAAAAAAACTCTACTTATAACTACTAGTCATTAGCCTATTAGATTAAAGTCTTATAACTTATAGAAATTCACTTTTTGATATTTAATTCTTTTCTTACTAGACTCGAGCTATTCTCTTATAATTGTATAATATCTGTTCATTAGAGAAGTAAGGCTAGGATTTTAACACTAGTTTTATCATAATAAATAGCTGCTAAATGCTTAACATATATATATATATAGTACTTATAGTCATACTTATAGCTATATTAAAAATAAATATATCTAAAGATAAAGTCCCAAGTAGTCGTAGCCTCTAATATTACCAGTCACTATATAGTAATATCTAAACTACTTGAACTTTAAGTAGTAGTTTATATTAGACATTAACTATTATTAAATAAAGTGATTTTACTATAGTAGTATTTATATACTTTCTGAAGTAAACGTCTTTTTGATAGAAATTATATTAGTATAACTACTTAATAGTAGATTCTTAATAAGCTTATTACTATTAGTAGCCTTAGAAACTTTAGTTTTCAATTATGAAGATTATTTAAAGCTTCTTAATTATTTCTATAGTTTCGCTGAAAAGGATATTATTCTATATAAACTTAAAATAAATTAATACTAATTCTATATAACTATATAATTTAACTATAAGCTTCTAGTATATGAAGAACTTAATAAGTCATAAAAAGACTATCCTATAGTTTGTAGATGTAGTAGTATAACTACTGTTATATTTTACTAGATCTTATATAAATTAATTATATAATATATATCTATTAATTATTGACTAATTCTACACTAAATAGTTAGTAATCTATAGAACTGTAGATATTTCTAGAGACACCTTAGGACTTTATCATTTTACTTTATTGTACTATATTAAGCTTAAATTATAGAGATATCTATAGCATTATAAATTCAATAATCGAATATCTAGAGTTATACTTTTGATAATGAAATATCTCCAGGAAGTATTATAGTTTTATAAAGAAGGTTTTAATAATGTAAAAGAGAAAGCTATTTCTTGTATTAAGAATACTACTAGTTATAATACTGCTAAAGGTTTAGTATTTGGTGACTATAAGTTAATTTAGATTTTAGAGACTTTAAAGCAGCTATATTGTAAAAGCTAGTTTTTATATAAAATATATAGTATATTGGGCTATATTATAGCTACTTGTTATTATATAAGTATTATATAAAGCATAGTTTGAAAAGCTATCTTATAAGATTTCACTATTTTAAAATATTTACTACCAAATATATATTAGAAGGTAATTTGTAATAACTATAAATAGGCGACTTTACTACTTTATAAATATTACTTAAGCCAAAGTACTAAAGGCCTATTACTAAACACATATTAGGAGATAGATCAGGATACAAAATTATTACTATAGCTGATTAAGAGAAATTAATTTATATATTATACTTGAAGTAGTATTACAAATATATAAAGTACTATAAGAAAGTTCTCATAAGAAGCTAATACTATAATATATTTAGCCAAGAGTTAATATGATATATAACTAATATTATTACTATATATAGTACGAGGAAATTAAAAAAGTCAACACTTTGCGAAAGTCTACTTTCATATCCTTTTCGCGAATTTCAACATTTCACCTACTATCTTAGAATACCTACTATACACCCTAGATAAAGATTTAAAATTGAAAAACTATATTCTATATAATAATAATAATCATAAATATAAGACAAAGAACTAGGTAAGTATATTGACTAAAAGAATAGTATTTATTAGAAGTACTAATTTGTTATATATTTATAATATTGTTTCACACTATACATAATAAGATACTAATATCTCTTAATCTAACTATAATACTTTTTCAAACCTAATAGATTATAATAAGAGATATATTTTTATAATTATTAGTCTCTAGCTTCTTATTCTTATTAAATTTCTTTATAATCTAATTTATCTATATATCAATATTTATATTCTTCAATAAGCTTTATAGTCTTAGGGAATCTATTATGATAAAGTCATAATAAAGTTATATTCAAATAGAGAAATAGTTAAAATATAATACAAATAAGTTTTTAAATATTAAATAAACTTATTAAATTTAGGAGGAGCTGATAGCTCGCTCTCTACTATAACTATTAGTAAATATGTTGCCCTCTAAAGTATGATTTCAGCTTTCCCACCCCCCTACTAACTACTATAACTAGCCCCTAGTTAATCTGGAACCAAACCCCTTATAGTTATAACTAATATACCTACCCTATATCAACCTTTTTATAGATAATAAATAACTAATAACTCCTTCTATAATAACCTTACACTTTTATACTTTTATAGCTATTAATATATAATTCAAATATCTCGAGATATTTAATTACTACTAACTATAGGTATTCTATTTAAATATTTATTATAACCTTAATATATATAACTTTAATATCTCTTAGACTAAGCCTTATTTATTCTTAAGATAAAACTTTATACTATTAATATAAAAGTTCTCTACTATTAATATAAGTTAACTTATAATCTCCATATTAGTATAATAAGACTCAACCTATTCTTATTAGTAAACAATCTTAATATATTAATTAAATATAACTAATATATAAATAATACTTATATAGATATAAATACTTCTAGTATAACTCAATAGTTTTCAAAATTCCTATAATTATATTACTATAATACTATAAAATATCTAGTAATTAGTATTATAATAATATATTAATATCAAAGTATTATCTAATTAAGACCTAGTCTCCGAAATTTTTAATTTAATATAACAACTGATAAAATAACTAGATAATTATTTTTTAAGTATTTACAAACTACTTATTAATTATAGCTTTTAGGATAATTTTGTTAAAACTCAATCCAATAAACTAATAATCTTAATAATAGGGGTTATAAGTAAATATTACTATACTAGTCTTATATCTTTCTTCTTATAAGTAGCTATATAAATATTAAGGGGATTTTAAATCTATTATAAAAAATATAGAAAAGCGATAGGTTATAGAATACCTAGCTTTTATAAGTATTCTATTTTATCCTATTTTAAGAAGTTTAAAGAAATTCTCAACTTTATAACTTTAGTAGTTACCTTTAGCTATATATATTAAATTCTAGCTTTAATAAAACTCTCCCTAATTATTACTACAAGGTTTTCTACTACTATAGAATTAAATATTAAAACTAGGGGTATACTTATCTATAATAATAAGTAATTCTATTACTATTTTAACTAGTTATAAGTTAGTATTAGTATGAATACTATTATTAGGTAAAATTTATAGTTAAATCTATATATAGAGTGAAGAGCTTAGATACTATTCCAAGTATAGAGTAAAAGTAACTAAATAAAACTTATTAAATTTTAGTATTCTATTCTCTTTATAAATAAACTTTCTATCAATAAAGTTTTATATATTTATCCCCTTTAACCTAGGGAGTAGCCTTATATTATACTTAATAAATAATCTCTATGATACGAAAATACCTAGTTATATACTATAACCTAATTATTTCTCCATAAATAAATACAATTAAAAAGACCTAGTAGTATAACTACTAGTTTAGACCTAGCCTTAACCTAGAAACTAGTATACACCTTATAATAGTTTATATAGAAGGTTATAGTTTAATATACTAGTAGTAGCTTCGAAGTATTAAACTTACTATAGTAGTACTTACGATATTGACTTATACCGGAATACTACTAGTATAACCTAATAATACTAACTATAGATATAAAATAAAGCAATAGAAAACCAACCAACTATTTTATAATAATACTAATAATAATAGTAATAATAACAAGAACTATTACTATACTTAACTATTAGAAATTCAATATAGATATTAACTTTATAAAAGTTATTAATAACTATAAGAACTATAACTACTTTTACGAAAGCTTAAAAAAGCTAGTTTTATATAGAAGTAAGTTTATTACTTTCCCTGGCTCTTTCAGAATAATTATAACTATACTTAACTCCAATATATTATAAAATGAAAAGATTATTAGTAGAACTAAAAAGACAAAATCAAAGTAATAAAGAAGAATCTAATACTAAAAAGTAAAATATTTAAAAACAACTCTAAATATTTCGAATATACTTTAGAAGTAGCTTGTTAGGTACTATCCGAAAAGGTATATATATCAAAGTCTACTTATTATAGAAGTTGTTATTAGCTAGTAGTAAAGAAGATATAACTTAAAATTAAATATATCGTAGGACTTATGTACTATTAGTACTTTTTGTTATATAATATTTAAAGACCTGAAGTAACTATAGATATAGTTATTAGTATAAGGTAGGTTAGAGTATAAGTCTTAGCTAAGAGCTTAATACACTTTATATGAAGCTAAAGACTTAAAGGCTCTATTAATAAACATATAAGTTATTATTATAACTAGGTTTTTTTACTTATTGAATATATTTCCAACCTTAATCTTTTCATTAAAATTAAAATCTAACTTATATAAGAATAAACGTAATTACTATCTTAAAGCATATATAACCTTAATACTATATACAGTACTTCTCTTAGATATTCTAAAACTAACATCTCTTATAGTATAAAGACTTTATTAATCCTTTTCTATAGAAACCCAAATACCTCTTACAAAAATATTATAACTATAATCTATATTGAAATATTTAAAAAAGCATTACTAATAATCTTTAACTTAGATATAATATTTATGTACAATAATACTATAATATATTCAGTAGACATCATAACTTTATTCCTCTAAAGAAAGCTTTCTAGATATTACTTAGCTTCTTTCTTTACTAGATATAGACTTAATTCAAATTACATAGAAAATATTAAACGAATGTATTATAAGAGATTTTCTTTATTTATCTAGAACCTTAAAAGAAGAATAAATACTGTACAAGTTTACTAATACTAGAATTAAGATTTAGGATAATTTTAAGCTAGGCTTAGTCGAGAAACTTATTAATAGTATACTTCAGTATATCAAGACCTCTATTATAGTAGAAAGCTAATATATAGAATACTAAATAGATAGACCTATAGATATATCGATAATAAATACGTATTATGTTTTTATATACTTTTAACATTTAATTTAATAGTACTATTACCTTTAGCGTATAAAGAGTAGCTTCGGAACTATTAAGTTAATATTAGGAGACTTTCGTATTAATCGTTTTCGATATCTCCTTACTATTTACTAGCGCCCTATTATCAGAGAAATCTTAAAAAGTCTCTAATATAGTAGAATAATATTAGATATCTTGTTTTTTACTTGAAAGATTAACCTAATTAACCTAATTTGCTATTAGATATTTCACTGTCTAATTAGCTATAGAATGAGATTAGACAACTTAAATTTTACTTATAGAAATCTTATTATGTACTAATTGTTATCCTATTATTTCAACTATTATTTCAACTACTACATTCTCAGTAACTAGCTAGTAAAGCTATTCAGAAGTAATTATATAATATTTATAAACCTTAGAACCTAAGGCTTATAAAAAGAAGCATAATTATAAAGATATATTTTATAATCTATATAGAAAGCTAGAATAACTAGGATTAGATCATGATATAGATTATAGATTATACAATATAGTAGCCTGAAGTTACTATAGAATAAAAACCTTCTTTTAGCTACTACTAATTAGCCTATCAATTTAAAGTCTTACATTTTATAGAAACCTATTTTTTACTATCTATCTTTTCTTTACTAAACTATTAGCTATTCCCTTATACTCTAGCATTACCGTAGTTCTAATAATACTATTATATCTAATAGTAAAAGAGAATTTGAAAATAAAAATACTTAAGAAGAAAAGTCTTCTATTAAGACATATAACATTTATTTAAGTATTATTATATTCATTTTATAGCTCCTATATTTAGTAGCTATTAGCTTATGATTAAAGAGTCTATTATCTCTAAAACTACTACTCCTAAGAATACTATTCTGATTAATAAAGCTATTATTATAAAAAAGACTTTTATTATTTGAAAAGCTACTATATTTACAATGTCTATTATACTTATAATACTTAGTATCCTTAAGGTATTATAGTTATATTAAACGTCTTTGATCTATTTAAATTATATACCTCTTAGGAACCCTTTTAAGAAAGCTATACCTCGTAGTTAGCTCTTACCTTATAAATCCTATAGATACTACTAGTATTGAGGAACTATTTGAATACAAGAAACTTTAAGTAATGAGTAAAGTTAGTTAATATAATTACTATTAAATATAGAAAGTATATTATAAAGAAAAAGTATAGGTTTATATTTATTATAGTTACTTTTTAAAGGATTATAATAAGTAATTATATAATACTAATATTTATTAACTAGTAGTAATTTCTACTAACTATTAATAGTTACTAGCTATAAATAGCTATTTATAAGAACTAATAATAAGTAGTAGTTACTATACTTAGTTTATATAACTAGAAGGTCTATAACTACTAGTTATACTTACTTATTAAAGGATTCGAACCTACTATTCTTACTATAAAATAGTACAAGCTAGCTAGACGTTAAATTACTATATCAAGTGGGTATTCTCATAATATATATTATTCCTATTATATTTATGGAGAGACAGTAGAGATATCTGTGTAAGAATACGCCTAAGTCTTGAATATAAAGAGTCTATTATTTTATATATATTAACTAAACTATTATAAAGATATATTAACTTTCTAATTTAAAAATATATTTCCTAGAATAGTATTTTGATTATAAATATTTAATTTGAAAACAAATTGCTTAGAATAATATTTTAAGTATTACAAATAGTTAATAGGAATATTTGATGCTTTATCTTTAATATACTATTACTAAGGTATTAATATTAATTCTAGGCTAATTACTCTATATTCTATAATATTAGATTATTGACATTTGAAATTTCTAAATAGCTTCATATATATTATATAAATTAGTTATTATCTCTTATATATCATATTCTATAGGCTTTTTATTTTATTTTATAAAGGAGTATATATTTGTTACTATCTTTTAATTTTCTTATGATTTCTTCTATTACTTATTTAATAAGATAATTCTTTAGTTCAGAAAGAATATGCTAACTATTATCATCTCTTTACTATTCTATTTATAATTAAAATAAAACGATTAAGGGGATATTATATATATAGTAATATTATTGTAGTAAATATGTCTTATATATCTATTTCTCTATTCTCTAAACTATTAAGACTTTATTATATTTTAATATTAATCTATTATATTTGATGTAGAAGTCTTTATTGACTGTCTTATAAGTACTCTCTAATAATATACATATATAATTAATATTTTGAATTATATATTTGCTTACCTAGCTCTCAATAACTATTTACTAATACTTTACTATCTAGTAATATACTTAGTTAATATAAACGATTTATACTATAATATCTTATATTATTAGGTATTTCTCATTATATATGTTACTACTGTTAAGTAGAACTTCTATAGACTTTCTATTAATAGATATCTAGTAGTATTATACTTGCTATTACTATATATAAATATAACTTTTCTAAGTTATATTGTCTAAATAGTACGCAAATCACTAATACTTATCTTATAATAGTACTTTGATATCTGATATATATATTCTATTTGACTATTTATATATAGGTCATACATTATTTATAATTACTATTTAATTTACTATCTTCTTATAAGTTCTTCTTAGAGTTAACTAGTAACGAATCTATTTTAATTGTTTAGTTACCTTTTTCTATATCTAGAATAGTATCTTAGCCTTTTACCCTATATATAGATTTGATTATGAATCCTACTTAATAATAGTATTGAAACTAATATTAGCCTGTAAGTAATTAAAGGTAATAATAAAATTACTTATTATAATAGATAATAAGATTTCTAAATTTAATATTACAACAAGTAAAGAATATGGTAAATAGTCTAAATATAAGTTATTAAAACGTATAATCTACTTAGCCTAGAATAATATCTTCAAATATATCTGAATAAGCTGATTAGACTTTATATGAATTAGTATAGCTATATAGTAGACTTAATACTTTACCTATTCTTATATACCTTCTTAGTAGTAAGGCTATTAGAGATAACTTTATATCCTATAAACTAATTTAATAATATACTATCATACATAAAGTAAAGTAAACAATTTCTCAAAATGATTATTTAAGTATTTAAATGATAGAAACAATTTGCTATAATAAAACTTTCATAATCCATCATATACTTAGCTATTCTCTATTATTGTTTAATAACAATAATTATGAGCATTTTCTAAATATATTATTTTATCTAATTTTTAAGTATTATAAATATTCTATTTATTATTTCTCTGCCTATTAGTTTCTTTCTTTTCCTACAATATATTACGTGTTTAGCCCTATATTTAGTAAGTAGCCTAATATGTTACTTAGTATAGAATCTCTATAATAGAACGAAAAACTAGTAGTACATTATAGCTTATATAGATTTATATAGGTAAATATAGTAAAAAGGCCTAGAGATATACTATTCAGTCTAAATTTAATCTTAATTGAGAAATAAATAATATAAAGTAATTGAATAATAATTAGGTATACAAACTTATTAGTATAAGCTAAATCATAGTCTCTATAATAATAGCTTTGAAGTCTTAACCTTCTATAGTAGTACTTATAATATTAACTTATACTAAATAGCTATAATTCTACTAGAATACCTTAATAATACTAGCCTTATAGATAGGAGAGAGTAACAGACTATTATAGACTAGTCTTCTCTTTATCTTATAATAATACTACTACTAATAATAATAATAAGAATTAGAATAGATTACTCCTAGTTACTATTACTATACTTAATCTCTATAACTTGAATATAAGTATTAAACCTATTATGATTATTAATAACTATAAGGACTATAGCCGCCTTTATAGAGGTTTAAATAAGTTAGTATTACATAAAAGTAATTGTATTACTTTCCCTAGGTTTTTTAAAGTAATTATAATTAAATTTAACCTTGAAATATTATTAGTAAATAAGGTTATTAGTATAACTAAGAAGTATAAGATCAAAAGAATAATAGAGAATCTAGTATTTAAAAGTAAAGTATTTAGTAATGTTTCTAAATATATTGAATATATATTAGAAGTAGCTTATTAAGTACTATTTAATCTTCCTAAAAAGTATATATATTCAAATCTATTATTATTATTATTACTAGCTAATAGTTAGAAAAGCTTAAGATAGTATTATTAAGTAAGATAATTTAAGGTTAGAGATATTTTGATTTGAAGATTTAAGAAAACTACAGTTATAGCAGTTAGTATAAAGTAGGTTAAGGTATAAGTCCTAGCTGGGTACTGAATATTCTCTATATAAAGTAAAAGGCTTCTTTTCTTTTTCTATATGGTAATGTCTTTAAATATTATTTCTTTATATTTATTAGTAGTATATGTTAAGAATATAGATTCTATTTATTGGTCCTAAGTATAATAATATTTTTAGTTACTACTAATACTCCAATTATAGTTTAAGTCTATGAGAATCAAATTTATTACTAATCATTCTCACGATATTACTACTAATATTCTAGTATATCTTAACCTAATTAATATTTTAAATAACTCTTTATTAATCTTTACTTACTTAATTCTTAAATTAAAAAGGACATTCCTCGATTCTAATATAAAAAATAATTACAATCTATAATTAGATATTATAATAAGTACTTTCTATCTTACCTTAATTATTAATAATAACTATAATATTTAAGATTTTGTCTTTTTAGGAAGTTTAGTTTACTTGGTATCTTTTATTATATTACATTTAATATAAGTAGATTAATAATTATTTATTTTCCTTCATATGTTTTATAATTAATACTTTTATTAACTTTACTAATTTTATTCATAGTTATTTAAGCTTTAAGATTTAAAGCCAGATTACTGAAGTTGTATGTATTTATTTATCTAATATAAGTTCGAATCTTTGATCAGTAGTATAAAAAAGTAAGGTATTTTGATTCTAGTTTTCTTAATTTTGTTTTACTACGTTTTCTAATATATAAGATTACTTCTATCTTTATTACTATTTTAAGCTTTTAATGTATATAAATTAATCAGTACTCAGGTTATTATTACTGAGAAGTTAATTATTACTATAAAAGACTAGCTAGTTCTACTAATACTCAATACTTCTATAGTTATATAAGAAAAGATTCTATTTGTCTATTTCTTTCTAAGAATAAAGAAGATAATATAGTTAATAACTTTCTAGTTGAAGAAGAATAGGAGACACTTGAACTTCCTATTAATAATAAAGAACATAAAGAAAATAATATTAATAAACCTATTAGATACTTTAAGAAATATACTAAAAATTATATTTATAAATCTATCAGGGAATCTATCTAAATTAGAGATTAAGATGTGGTTTCTAAGATACATAACTTTGAATATTAGCTCAAAGATACTAAATATTAACTAATTGAACTAAATAAAAGGATTACTATTTCTAGAAATATTCTAATTAAATTTACTCTTTCTAACAAAAGTAATTTAAACAGGATTGCAAAAATATGTACGACTTTCTTCTTCTACATGAAAGTGATGAGTAATATATAGTTTATTCAAACTATTCCTTATACTCTTCATTATTTAAGTTTTATATTGTCTTATAAAGTTTATTTCTATACTATTAGACTCAGAAATAAAGATTCAATTTCTAGTTAGTATTCCTGATATAAGACTAGTTTAAGAAGAACCTATATTCCAGTTTCTAATAGAATCTATAGAGCGTTTAAGAAATATTTTAAAGTTATCTAGATTTTAGATAATAATAAAAAAATGATTTAACTTGATATTTTAGTTTTAAATTGTTACGTAATGCTTAAAGAATAGGAGAATTAGTAATATAAAGAAGTTAGTCTAATTTAACTTATCGTTTAAATAGTAGAAAGTTTGAATTAGCTTTTCTTAGAAATAGAAGTCTTTCTAATTCTACTACTCAGATTCTTATTATTTCGAGATTTATTATTACCTAAGTACTTTTACTATTATTATTTATCTAGTTATTCCTTACTAGTTAACCCTTCGGGTTTTTAGTAATCCTAAATAGGTTTCTTATTAGTTGAAGTTTTGTATTTTAGTTAGTTACTAGAGGATTAAGAAGTTAAAGTTTTAGTTTTAGTATTCTTATAATTAGTTTCAGTAGTCTTTTTTGATTTTTAAGATAAGTATTAATCTTAGTGCTTATTCTTAGAGAGTACAATTAATTCTCTACATTACTTTAGGTTAATCTTTATATACTAATTCTTAGTCTTTATTTATTTTCTTAAAGTTCTAAATCAAACTAGTTGGTTTTAAATGAGATATAAGTTTCGTTAGAGAGTTTTATTAATTATATATAATTTAAAGAGTTTTGCTATTTCTTTTTTCCCATAATAATATCACTAAGATTTATTATTAAAAAGTAATGCTCTAGAGATTTAGATTACTTATATATATTGTTTAAGTAGTTAGGAATAGTTCTAAGAAATCTATTTACTTCTCTAGCTAATCTTAAGAATACTATTTATAGACTAATACAATTGAAAAATATTTCAAACTATTTAAACTTTACTTAAGTTCAATCTTCTTATAAATCTATCTGCTAGTATTAAATCTATTAATATTTAGATAATTTTGAAGTTTCTTTTTAAGTATTCTTAATTTAGTTATATGTATTATATATCTATATATCAGGATTGAGTAAATAGATCTTTAGTATTAAGAATTAGTAGTTTAATAGTTGAAGAGTCATTATAATAGATTCTCTAAATACTTCTTAAATCAAATTTAATATCTTAAAGCAAATCCTTTAGTATTATAGTTTCTTTTAAAGTATATTTAAAGTTAAGAAGCTTTATTTCAAATATTGATATTATAATAGTATTATATTGAATCACTTTCTATTAGATTAAGGTTTTAAATATAAAACTAATATAATTATAATTTGATTTTCAAGTTTCTTTATAAGTAATAAAAAAAGTCTTTATAATAACTAAAAGTATTTTAAATACTCTATTAATACTTCTTAAGTTTCTAAATTATAATACTAAGAAACCTATCTTATAAAAATATTAAATTATATTATTTGTAATATTTCTATATAGTTATATTGTAATAGCTTTATACCTATAAACTACTATCCCAAACTATATAACCCACTTATATAAAATACTTCTTATATAAAATATACTTATAAACATATATATTAAATAGTATTACTCTATAGATAGCTTTTAATATAAATAAACTTTTACATACCTATCTCTATAAGCCTAATAATACGGTTTATAATAATTATAAACCTAGCTTTAAATACCTTCTAAGATCTATTAATTAAACTATATCTATTAAGTTTATATTATTTTTAAACCTTCTTCCTATCCTCTTTTCTTCCTAGTAAATTAACTAGTTCTATCTATTATATTATTCTAAATAATCTTATTATTAAGTTTTAATACTTTAGTTTACTTCGATAGTTATTATAACTAGCCTTAGTAGTATAATATCTTTTAATACTATATTAAAATAAAAGATATTTAGAAATATATTAATCCTAATTAACTTTATCTTCTAAAATTTAACTCTTAGGAAGAACTATACTCTTTTAAGGAATATAGTTAAAATAAAAATACTTAAAATTAATTTATTTAAATAGTTTAGACTATATTATAGTCTTAGGATAAATTCACTTAGGATAACTGTTTATATTGAACTTCTTATATAACTTTATCTTAAAATACTCCTACTTCTAAAGTGATAATTAATATTCCTAAGATCTAAGATAAATATAGAATATACTTATATATATCTATAACTAGAACTTCTAAAAATAAAAAAGTTGAAAAAACCTTAAGGCTATAAAATATTAAGTTAATATAACTATTAATATTAGTTTACTCTAAATAGTATATTCTAAATAGCTCCTTATAAATAATACTTCTCTTTATAGTCTTATTATTAACTTTGAATACTATTTTATCCTATTAGAATTTAATATCTTAATAGTAATTAGAAAGAAATATAGCCTAATCCTTATCTAGATAAAAGCCTTAAATAATATATCTACTTAGTATAATAATTAGAATAATACTTATTTTTATATTACTTAGTATAATATCCCTAAGATTATTAGTATTCTAATAATAGAAACCTTCCTCACTACTATAAAAACCTATTTTACCCCAGATTAAGTATATACCTAATTTAACTAGATTACTATAAATAAATATATAGATATTAATATCTACTTCTTCTAAGAATATAAGGATATCTTCTCTAATATTATTTATTATAAAAATCTCTCAAGAGAATTCTATAGTAAATAAAGAATCTATATAACTCTTATGAAACGACTAATTAAAAACTCTATACTTATTCTATAAAGAATAAGTTAAATAGAATTATCTAAAATATACCCTTATAATATATTAAACTACTTCTAATCCCCCTTTAGCTATAAATATTTTAAAACTATCCTAAAAAGTAGTTCTAATTAGTATAATAAATATATCTTAAATATTAAAAAGACGTTTATTTAAAGCTATCTAAATAAAGATTACTTTAATAACTTTTATATAGATTTAGTTTAAATCAGTTAGTTAAAAGTCTTATATAAAGAATAGTAAAAGAGAAAGAGAAGTAAATATAATAAGAACTATAGATAAAATAACTAATCTCAACCTACCTTATAATACTTTTCTAATATAATAGCTATTACTATTAACCCCTTCTTTCTAGAAGAATCCTACTATATAAACCTTAAGTTATTTAGTATATTTATAATTCCTATCTTTTTATATTACTTATTTAGTAATAATATAGTTATAGATAACTATAATACTATTTATCTTATTAACTAAAAAAACCTTCTAAAACCTAACTCTTATAAAGTCTTAATAATAAGTATTTAGATTAAAAGTAGTATTATATTTTTCCCTATCTTTAGGAAAGTATATTATATACTAAAAACTATCCTAAATAATCCAAATAGAATAAAAATAGACTTAGTTCTAAAAGATATATATTATATTAAAAACTTTTATATAAATATTATTTTAAAAATACTATCCTAGAAGAAAGATATCTAGTATTCTAATTTTAACTATAGATTTTATTTTAGAAAAAGAAAGAATAATATTATTATATATAGCTTTTTTTTAAAAAGAAAACTCAGTTTTCTTTAAATATACTCCTATTTCTACCTATTCTAATACAATCCTATTTAGTATTATATATATTATTAATTCTTATGTATTTTCAATAAATTTCTATTTTTTAAGAAAGCTTTTATATAAATAAGAAGACTTAGTATACTTTTAGTATTTATAGTTAGGTTATTTAAGACTTAATACTCTTACTAGAATTATTACTTATACTTAGGGGGTAAGAATCAAATTAATAACTTATTTAAAATATAAGTATTATATAATAATTTATACTTAATAAATTATTTCCTTATAAATATCTAAATATTATACTTAAAAACCTTATTATTATATTATTTAAAACCTTATTAACTACTTTCTTATATATAATATATTATATTAAGTAATAGTAATTAAAGATAAATATATAAATTATCTCTTTATCTTTATCTTTCTAAATAAAACTCTAGAGTAAGTCTTTAATCTACTATACTATTTTAAATAATAGATGCTATATTAAAAAAGCCTTCTTGTCTATAAAATCTAATAAGATATTAAGAAAATATTTATTATAATTAATAGATAAATAAAATACTAGATATTTACTAATAAAAAGAAGATTAAATTTAAGTTTTCTCCCCTCTATATAAAAGAACTAATAGGTAGTTAGGAATATACTAAGTAAGAAAGTATTATTAGATCTATTAAGATACTTATTAATATGAACCTCTTATTTTATCTCTAATTAGAAATAAATAAATCTACTATTTTTATCTATAATATTAGCCTATAAGTAAACTCTAAATAGAAATTACCTATTAAGGTTAAGGAAAAATAGTTCTAGTAATATATAAAATAGAATATCTAAAGAGATATTATCTCTCTAATAAAAATTCTATATCCTTACTAGAGGTATCTTTATATATATAAATACTAAGTATACCTATTTAAAATAAAATAAGAATAAAGATCCTATAGATAATAATTTAAAATAGAACTAAAAAGTTATATTAGATACCTAGTTAGATATATACTTAATATATATAATTTCTACTAAATCTAAATCTTTTTACTTAACTAAGTAATTATAATATAAAATATTAAACTTAATAAATCTAAGTTCTATATAAGAGAAGATATTAAATAAGTTATTCTAAAAAACCTCACTTAAATAATAATTAAAAGAATTAAGGAAGATTCTAATATTATAGATAATATATTCTAAATATTTAGAATCCTTAATTTAATTAGTACTACTTAGATCCTATCTTATAAAATATTAACTATTCTAAATACTCTTATAGAAACTGAGAAGGAATTTTGAAATATTAAAACTACCCTTAATAAGCTTCTTTTAAAATAAGGAGAATAATGAATAATATTAAAATTAACTCTTAAGCTAAGTAATTTACTTAGGGATATCAATCTTAAAGGATTTCTATTTAATAAGAGAGTTAAAAATATTATTTATATCTAAATAGATAAAGTAATAGAACTATCTATCTTAATAACAAATAAAAATACTATATATATTACTTATACTTAGGATATATAGTTATATATACTAAAGAATAAACTTATTCTAATAATTAAACTTTAGTATATAAGAGTTATAAAAGATAGCTAACTAATATGAAATAGCTATAAGATCTAAAGTCTTGAATTAGATTTATCTTAAAATAATAACTTTAACTAGTACTTCATATATTTTATATTTATATCTATTATTTAAATATATAAAGTTCCTCCTAATCTGTATTTATCTAATTAACTATATCTTACTTAAGATAAATTATATAATTATCTTATATTCTACCTTATTACTTTAATAAAAACTTCTTAGATAGAATACTTTTATATAAAAGCTCTTTCTATAAATAATATCTATAACTAAATAAACTCAGTAAAGTAAGAAATTAGGAAACTTAATCTAGCTTTATTAATAGAAACTTTATATTCTAAATAACTTCTAAAAGATACTACTACTTCTAAATAATTACTTTACTTTCTTCTAACTAACTAATTATTTTATCCTATTAGTATTCCACTATTTATATATATAAACTAACTCTTAGAGCTACTAATTATATAAAAAGAGATCTTTTACTTCTTAGAGTAATTTTGAGATTTCTTCCTATAAATAATATATATAGAAATAAGTATACATTAAGAAAAAGAAAGCTTAAAAGTTATCTAATAAGATAGATTTAAAAAGAAACTAATTCTTTTTAGATAAGTTTTCTTATATAAAAAAGATAAAAATAAATTTCTTAATTATTATAAAATAAGGTTTTATATATATAGTAACCTATAGTAATTAGATCCTCTTAGATAGATATATATTATAATATTAGCTATATAAACTTTCTATATAGTAATAGTAATTATAGTATATCTTAATTTAGAAATACTCTAGCTAGATATTATTAATACTTTCTTTAATACTTATTTTAATCCTAAAAGAATTCTTATATAATACTAGCTCTTAGAAAGTTTCTAGTAATCTAGAAGTTATATTAAGCTTATTTATATATTCTATAGCCTATATAATATACTACTCTTATAATATAAAAAGTTCTTATTAATACTTATTCACCTAAAATTCTATCCTATAAGTAAACATTTATACTTCTCTTAGATTTTAGATAAATATATACTTATTATATTTTATATTAATAATATCCTTATTCTTTATTACTACTTAGTAGTAGTATATACTACTTAGTTTATCTTATAACTAAAGGATACTTATAAAATAAAAAACTAGGAAGTAGTAGAATAGTTCTTTAGGATATAAATACTTAGAATTAATAAATAAAAGTAATTAGCTTTATCTATAATTAATATATTAAAAAAGTTACTAAGTGCTATAGTTTAGTTAATATGATTTTACTTCTAATCCTTATTCCTATAATCCTTTTTATCCTAAATCTAAATACTATTATAATTTCTAAAATTAAAAAGTTCTAAGAAAAAATTAGATTAGTATTTTATATATCAATTATAATCTATCTTAATATCTCTTTTTTATATACTTAGTTCTTATATTATTTTATAAATCTTTCTTATTAATACTTCTTAGTAATTAATTAGATACTTTCTTACTTATATTCTACTTATTTATTTTAAATTCTATTATAGAAACTTAGGGGGTAAATAGGTATTACTAATTATAGGGGATATTTTGTTTATTAATAATAATAAAATATAAGAATCCTCTTAGGGATATATAATCTCCTTCTTAAGAAGACTAATTTAATAGAAATCTACTTATTAAATTATTGTTACTATATCTACTACTAAAGTAGAACTCCTAGTATTTAAATATATTATGAAAAAAGACTATAGTATTTAAATAACTCTTTAGAGATATTACTTTAAACCTAGGTAATATCTCGAAGATCTACTATAAGAATAATTAAACAATTCACCTTATTATTAATACTAAAAAGCAAATCTCTATATACTTCTATTATATAGATATTTAGAATATATAACTCTACTAGGAATATATAATAGGCTTATTTAATATTATCTATATATTAATAAATAATATATTAATTAATAGATTAATAAAAGTATTTTTGAGACTTAAGTTTGAATATTTCTAAGCTTTTTTTAATCTTTAGGAAGTATAATTCTAAAAGAAATCTTTATAATGAGTTTACTTATTAGAAGAAATATATAAATAACTACTTAAAAGTATATTAGATACCTAGTAGATATCCCCTATAAAAATCTAGTAATAACTTTTTTATTCTATCTATCTCCTTTTTTTACTTATAAATATAAATCTTAACCATCTTATTATTTATAACCTTAGTCGTATTTATAAATATATTACTAAGAAGAATATAACATAATAATATAAAGGCTAGGAGAGCTAAAATTACCCTATAAGGTGTAAACTATATAAAGAAAATTTACTTAAGAAAAGAATAAGTATAAGAAATTTTAAAATACTTAAAAATACTATACTAGTTTTTTTACTTTCTATTTAGAAGAGTAATTTTATATAGAAATATAATATTTTAATATAAATTAGTAATACTTTACAGAATATTCCTAATAATAAAACTATTGAGAACTAACTATAGTTTATAAGTAGAAAGACTAGTTATAATTAGATAGATATTAGTTCTAGAGGTATTTCTAATAAGTATAAATCTAAAATAATTTCTATTCTAACTTATAAATATAAGAATAAGAACTTACTCTAAGATAGTTATCTTACTAACTATCTCTTAAGAAGTAGAATTTCTACTATTAAACTTATTAAAATATATTAATTATAATATAGTTTTAACTTATTTAAACTTCTAAATAATAATTAGTTTATATTATTAGTAGTATAAGACTTATTAGATATATTAAAATAAGAGGATTATTATTTTAAATAAACTTGAGGTATTAAAATCTTAATATTACTAGCTAGTTAGATAAATATATATATAGAATCTTACTTATAATATACTATTAGTATTTATTTAATTAAACTAATTTTATATAATAATAGTTATTTTATAAGTTTTTAATAAGTATATTATAAATATAATTCTTATATATAATACTTATAAAAACTATCTAACCTTAGTTTACTACTTTACTTCTTTTTAAGTTTATATTTTCTATATTACTATTAGTATATAAAATAACTAATTAAATACTATTAATAAATTAGATCAATATTAATAATACTTATTAGGAGAAAAAGTATGACTTCTTTCTCCTAATAGAAATTCTTCCTAAGTTTTCTTAAGAGTTAGATTATTACTTTTTATTCCTATAAATTATACTTCTTCTAAAACGAAGTATTAATTAATATTATTTTAAAAGCTTATTATTTAATAAACTTATTAAGAAACTACTATTCCTTACTAGGTTTAAGTATAAAGGAACTATTCTAGCTATTATTACTTATAGGTTTTTTATTTTATTCTTAAGGCTTAGGTATAGGGAAGTTACTCTAATTATTATTATTTATAAGAAGTTTAGCCTATTTTTCTAGCTTTAGTATAGGGGAGTTACCCTAGCTATTATTACTAGTATTCAGTTTGCTTAATACTACTTAGTATAAAATAATATAAATAATCTTTTAAAAAAAGCTATTATAATTATCCTTCAATGAAATAATATTAGTAGTAAATATATATATATACGTATATATAAAGAGCAATCTTAAATAAAAACTTATCTAGTAGGAGAAGTAATAGTTTGGAGAGGGAAGGAAATCAAAATAGAAATACTATAAAAAATACTATTAACTTATTATACCTTTTTAACTCGCTCTAATTAAAAATATTATCTTAAGTAAGTATTATCTATAATTATAGAAAGAATAACTTTATATCTATCTATACTTAATATAATATTTTAGAAATAATTAGTATCTCCCTTATTCTATTTATTATATATCGTAAAATATATATATATATAGGATAGGGATTTTCAACTAACTTTATATATTAATTAGTATGTATTTAGATATAGTTATATCTAAGGGGATATACTATAATAGCTTTATACCTATTAGTTATTATTCTAAGTTATATAACCTATTTATATAAGATACTTCTTATATTAAGTATACTTCTAAACCTATATATTAGATAGTACTACTCTACAGATAGCTTTTAATATGAATAAGCCTTTACCTACCTATCTCTATAGGCCTAACGGTACGGTTTGTAATAAGTTGAAATAATTTATAAAGTATTTCAGAAGTAGAGAATATATAGATAAAATATATAGTTATATTATAAATAAAATATTAAACGTAGAACTGATTTTTATCTCATATATATAAGTCTTCTAAATTACAACTTAATTACTATTTATAGCAAAAAATACTAGTAGTAATAGAACTATTAGAATAATATTATATCTTAAATTAAAGTATTTAGTAATCTTAGTTATATATATTGTATAAACTTAATAAATCCTCTAATACTTCTAATTCCTTACTATTGCAAATCCTAAGAAATATTTAACGGGATTTTATTTTTTGAATTCATAAGCCTATTTTATATTTAAAATAATCTCAAGAGTATTCTTTTTCGCTATTTTATAATATAAGAAGAGAATATTATCTATATAGAATAATATACAAATACTTGAATTCTTATTTTAAATTAGTAGAATTCTTTTAAATATAGTAAAAAGCTTATGAACTTTAGTATAATATAAAAGGTTTAATATTAAAAAGCAGATTTACTTTAAAACGTATACTAAGCTTATTCAAGTTCTATATAATACTTTATAACTCTAATTCTATTTAGTAATTCAACTATTATTAGAAGTCTATTAAGATTGTCTGTAAGATTTGGAAATATACTAATAATATCAAACTATAGAGATTAAAAACCGGATTATACTATAGTTACTATAGCTATTTAAAAACTCTAAGTTACTAGTATTATCATAAATATAATATATAATAAATCAACTAGTTATATATCTTTATATATAAAGATTCTTACTTTATTCTATTCTGAATAACTATCTATATTTATTTTATACGTAGAAACTTAATTATGAAGACAAAATGTAAATCTAATATCCTAGTAATCTATTTCCTACTATATACGTTTTTCTTTGAACTTTATAATCTTTGTTCTTAATATTTTAATAACAGATATTTATAGTAGTTCTCATAAGTTACTTATATTTTTCTAAGTTTTAAGTAGTATAACTAGTTAATTAAATATATTCAAATTTTAATAAAAGAATACCTTCTTTTCAATACTATATATTTAATAATAAGGAATACTATTAGAAGGGTAAGACTATTTTTATTAAGCCCTTTCTACGGATCAGGTGAATAGGTATTAGTAAAGTTATTGTATTTGGATTTTATGAATTATAAAGTATTACTACCCCATTCTTTCAAAAGTATTATATAGTCATAAATTCTACTTTCTAGTTAAAGTTACTATTATTATCTATATCTATATATTTAACTTAAGTGTTAAATAATTAAAAACACTATCCTAGCTATTCAAAGTCTAAGACTACATTTTAGTTTTTTTATATTAATTAAATAGAGTTTTTAAAGTATTTACCTCTATTCTGATTCAAAGTAAATATCTTTTTCCAGTTAACTAGATCTTTAACTTTGAATATATTATCTAATTGTCTAGTCATTAATATATTTCCTAAATACTAATTCTTACTAAGAACTATTTTGTTTAATTAAGACTAATCAGAGGTTTAGACAGATCTTAATAGTCTAAGTACTAGTTTAACTAGAATTAAATTTCTTTTATTAGTTTTTAAAACTAATTCTTATTAGATTTTGTTAAACTAGTAATAGATAACTAGTAAAAAGTCAAGGGGAATTAACAACTCTTAATCATCAAAGAATAAGTCATTCAGAATAATATCTGAAAATAGTACTAATATTAATATAAATAGTAATAATGATAGGAAGTTTAGATTCTATAGGAAATAGGGAACTTCGTAGTATTAATATCTAAATAGAGTTTATTTTCAGAAAGATTAACTTTATATTATATAGAGCTTTTAGCTCTATTATACTCGGGCTGCTAAGTAGTCTATTTAGTAAATATTCTAATATTATAGTTTGATCAATTTAGAGTATAAATAATTAAGGTAGTATAACTTCAATTCTAATAATTAATTTTCTATAATAAATAGAAAATATAGGGTTATAAGAATAAAAGAGAATACTCAAGCCCTTAAATACTTAAAATATAAGTAATAATTAAATAGCTAGAACTCTAATATCCCCCCTTAAGGTATATAAGATAAATAAATCTTTTATAGCTTAAAAAGTAGTAAAACCTCTAGAAACTATATAGGAAAAATAGAGAAACAATCTTTAAAAGATTAAAGTCTGAAAAGCCTAAAACCTAGAAAGGAATTGAAGGAAAAGACTTTAAAATAAAATACAAAAGAATCAGGAAAGATCAGAAAGATTTAAAATTAATAAAAGGTTAAAGGAAAAGATTAATCCTCAGAAAATAGACTATTAAAACTATTTTTTTATAAGAAGGCTAAATATTAAAATTATTCTATAAAATCCTCTTAATGATATTATTAAATTTAACTCAGCCTAAAGGCTTTATTAAAAAATCAACTATATTATTATTCATATTAATATAATAGAGATTAATCCAATTTTCTTAAATAAGATCTCTAATATAGTAATAATAAATATCAATATACTTAGCTTTTTTATAGAATTCATAATTATTTGTAAGCTTTTTAGCTAATTAATTATCTATAAAGATAATTGGCTTATCAATAGCTCTAAACCCTAAAGTTTTATTAATAAAACTATAGTTATTATATAAGTAAATAGTTTTTTTAGTAGTATCTACTAGAACTATATACTCAGCTTTACAAGTAGATAAAACTACTATTTTTTATTTAACTAAGCTATAATTTATAATATTATGGAAATCTAGGTAAAATATATATACTGAAGTAGATTTTCTATTATTAACATCTCTAGTCTAATCTAAATCTATAAATCTAAATAAATTAAAAAGATTAATATTATTATAATTGTAAATTAATCTATAATTAGGGTTCTTTCTTAAATAGTCCTATATCTTATTAAGAGTAATAAAATATTCTTTAGAAGGATTTAAAGAAAATTGAGAGTAAGTAGTAATAGTTAGAATAATATCTAGTATAGTTTTTAAGGTTAAATATAATAAAGCCCCTACTTCTTTTTAAAATTCTAATATATCTTCTTTAATAGCATTATCCTTATTAATAAAGAATTTAGCTTTATTATCTATTAGAATATTAAAACTATAGATATCTTTTTTATTAAACTTAGTAAGAATTCTATCAGTATATTTAAACTGATTTATTTTTATATTTTTATTCTTACGGTTAATAATTAAATTATTATTAAAAAAGGTATTAGGCTTTCTTAGATCTTAGATTTTTATATCTTTTTTAAAACTACTATAAATTTATTCTAAAGTAGTAGAATTATTAGCTCCTAATAGCATATTGTCAACATAATATACTAAAATAACTGAATATTTACTTTTATTAAGAGTAATATTAAGTATAAATATTCCTTCATTTTAAGGAGATACTTTAAAACTAATCTTATATAAAATAGATTTAAAGTATAAATACTAAAGCTTAGAGCTCTATTTTAACTTATATAAAACCTTATTTAATAAATAAATAAAAGGCTAATTCTTATAGTTAGTATTATAAACCAAACTTTTAGAACCTTTATTATAGATATAACTAGTAGGTAACTTAATATATATCTTTTTATCTACTTTTATATAAATAAATATAGTAGTAATATTATACTGAATTAAAATCTAGCTATAATAAATAGATATAATTAATATATATCTATAACTTTTAGGCCTATAAGTAGTATTAAAAGTTTCTAAATAATTAATACTAAAGTACTAGTTGAAACCTTAAGTAATCTATCTAGCTTTATATATAGGATTACTAGGATCCTAAGTATTAGGTTTTATTTTATAAATCTATCTATTCCCTAATATATTAATATTATTCTTTTTAATAAAAGAAATATTAAATAGTAGTATAATAGTCTAAACATCTATAGACTTAATAGATTTAATGTCTTTATTTATAGTCTGAATCTAGTTATTATTAAAATAAGAATTTATAGTTTTTAAAACAGTAGTTAGTTCGTCTAGAGTATTAACTAATAATATATACTTAGTAATATAGAAATTACTATATTTATTAATAAATAAGTTATTATTATAATTATATTAATTATAATTAGTATAAAGAACTAAAAGAAAATAGTTTTTAATTATAAGAAGTATATTCTCTTTATATAAATACTATTTATAGTCTTTTTTAATTTCTAGGCTTAAAGAAAGAATCTTTATAGATATAGTAAACTTTTTATTAAAGTTCTTATTACTATTTATAATCCTATTAGGATAAGTTATAGAAAAACTACTTAGTTTTCTATTAAGAGAAAGATTTAAACTATTATTATTATTATTAATTTTATTAATAAGAAGAGAATAAGTAGTATCTATAATAGAATTATGAATTCTATCAGACTTAATAATAATTAGATTCTAAGAAGAAGTATTAGAATTAAATTAGTTAGACTTATTCTCTTTATTAAGTTAATTAGACTTAGTAGTTATAATATTATTAAAAATAGATAAGTCTTCTTTTTATTAAGAATTAAATTAATTTTCAAATATATTTATATCTCTAGACTAAATAATATTAAAAACTTAAAGATTCTAAACTAAATAAGTACTATAGCTATAAGTAATTATAATACCCTTTTTTAGTTTTAGATTAGGTTTCTTAGAATACTTATTTTTAACTTTATAGTAATAGATACTATTTTAAACCTTTATATTATTAATAAAAAGTTTCTTTTTACTCTTTAATTTATATAGAGTTTTAAACTTAATAGAAGAATAAGGTATTTTATTATAAATACAGATAGAAGCTAATATAGCTAACTCCTAAAGATATAAAGATAAATTAGAATTATAAAAAAGAGTTCTAATCTTATTAATTATAATTCTTATAGCTTTCTTAATTGAACTATTAGGCTTATAAGTATAAGGTAGTTTTATTTTATAAATAATACTATTATTAAGATAAATGATTTTTATTCTATTATTAGGAAACTTAAGGCTACTGTCTATATTAACTTCTTTAATTCTCTTATTACTATTATTATTATTTGTTATATTAATAAACTCTTTGAAAGTTGAAGTAATTTCTTTAGAGCTTTTACTTCTTAATAACTTTCTTTAGATAAATCTATTATATTTATTTATAAATAAGATAAAGTACTTATAGTAATTATAAGTTTCTGGTGAAATAGGTTTATATAAGTCTAAATTAATATAATTGAAATATTTAAACTTCTTGAAAGTATTTGAATTTCTATTAACTTTATTAGTAAACTTACCTTTAAAATAAGTTTTATAAGTAGGTAGTTTATTACTTTTTGAATATTTATAATTAATATTATTTATTATATTCTTAATTAACTTAACAATATTACTAGTATAGTTTATCTTATTATACTATAGTTTTAAGTTGTTAATATTAATAATATTAATATAAAGAACTATTTGCTTTAGTTGAATAAAAATTCTAAACTTATAGAAGTTATTAACCTTAGTTTTTATAAGTAAGAGTTCATCCTAATTAATATTATATAGTATAGATTTATTAAAGAGGATAGATAATATTCCTATTAAGTTAAATTTAGACTGATTTAATAGGTTAATATTTAGTTGTAGTATATAATAGATATTACATAAAAGATATTTAATATTATTTAAGATAATTCTTAAGTTATTTTTTATAGTTGAAGTAATCTCTTTAGTATTTCCCTATTTAATAGGTAAAAGAGTTTTAGTTTGATTAACTAAAAGATTGTGATTTTTAATTATATAAATAGTAGTTTTAGTATTAATAAAAAATGAAATAGTTTTAATCTAATTATTAGAATTCCTAACTTGCTGAATCTTTTTAGAGATTAAAGTATTTAGAGTCTTTTTAATAAAAGTCTTTTTAAGAGAAAGTTGAATTAGAATTATATTTTTAAATTTAATATTTTATTCTTTATTGTCTTCTTTTTTAGTTTCTTTAGTATTAGAATTAAATTATATAAGATCTTTAGTTATATTACTAGAGATTCTTTTAATTATTTCTTCTTAAGTTAAAGTAATATTAATTAATTTTAAGTTCTTATTTATTTTATCTTTTTCCTTCTTAGAAGACTTAGGAGGATTCTTATTAATTTTAGATTTTATTTGTTTTAGGATATAAATTAAAATATTTTTCTCTAATATAATTAGTCTTTTTATAATACTTATGGAAAATACCTTTCTATTTCTTCTAGAGTTTCTTAATAACTTTAAGAGAAGACTATTTAATAATTTTATTTTTAAAGTTCTTCTTAATTATAAGATTAACTAAAGAAGTCTAGGTTTTCTTTCTAAATTTATCTAATAGATTAGAGATCAAGGAATCTAATTTATAAGAATCCTCATTAGATTTAAGATTCTAAGTAATTAAAATAATAAAACTTTTATAATCTTCTAAACTATTTAAAATATAGGTAATAATAGTTTAGTTAAATAGTTTAACTTTATTATAAGAGAGGTTATTAATAAGTTCTTTTATCTTATTTAGATATTTTCTTATAGATTTAAAGTTATTAATAGTAGTATTAAAGAGCCTTTTATAAGTAAGAAATGTATTGGAAAAATTAATTACTTTATAGAGTTTTGTTAAATAACTAAATATATTAAAAATATTAGTATTACTTTTAATACTTCTTAAAAGACTATTTTTATAGTTTAATTATATATAGTTAAGAGTCTTATTATAGTTATTAGTATTATTTCTAGAAATAGGCTTAGTTAAATTTATAAATATATTTTTACTAATAAGTAAAGCCTTTATATAGATAGACTAGATATTATAATTCTAAGTCTTTTTTAACTTAGGGATAAAATATAACTTAGAGTTACTTATATTTTAAATAATAACTTAAGAAAGTAAAGTAGTTATTTAATAAAGAATGAATTAAAATTTTAAAGTAGAATTAAGATATTTAGAGTCTAACTCTAGTAAACTATTATTAACTGAAGAATTAATAATAATATAGCTTAATAGTTAAATAATAGATTAATATTCTTATGATTTGTAGTAGTCTAGGGTTTAAATCTTATAAGAAGTATTTTTTATAAAGATTAGAGATAACCTAAAGTTTTAATTTATAAAGGTTTAAATAAACTCAAGATTCTAATTTATAAAGGTTTTAGTA
This sequence comes from Colletotrichum orbiculare MAFF 240422, assembly GCA_000350065.2. Classification (NCBI taxonomy): domain Eukaryota; kingdom Fungi; phylum Ascomycota; class Sordariomycetes; order Glomerellales; family Glomerellaceae; genus Colletotrichum; species Colletotrichum orbiculare. The sequence continues at coordinate 2,243,692 of AMCV02000007.1, forward strand.
AACCTAAGAGTTAGTTTATAAAGAGTCTTAATAGATTTAAAATATAAGAGATTTTTAGTTTCTATTATTTAACTATTTCTTTTATTAGCCTAGTAGTAAGCTTACTATTCTAATTAGTATGACTTCTTTATAGATTTATTTAGTATTAAACTAATTTATTAATCAGAAGAATTAATTAATTAGTTAAAATAGATATAAAAGGAATAAGCTATAGAGTTTTATAGAAGTAGTTAAGAGATATTTTATATAAATAGATAGATATAAAGAGGCTTAGAGTTAGTTAGTATAGTTTTTAGTATAATCTGAATAAGTATTAATAAAGATATAGATATTAATATTAATAATAAGTATAAATAGAGATATAATATAAAGAGAGAAGTTAATATAAAGCTAGGCTTATAACTTATTAAATTAGTAATAGGTAATTAGTAAAAAGTTAAGGGGAATTAATAACTCTTCATTATTAAAGAAGAAATTATTTAGAATAATATCTAAAAATAGTATTAATATTAATATAAATAGTAATAATAATAAGAAGTTCGGGTTCTATAGGAAGTAGGGAACTTCATAATATTAATATCTAAATAGAATTTATTTTCAGAAAGATTAACTTTATATTATATAGAGCTTTTAGCTTTATTACGCTCAGGCCACTGAGTAGCCTGTTCACTAAATATTTTAATATTATAGTTTGATCAATTTAGAGTGTAAATAATTAAAGTAGTATAATTTTAACTCTAATAATTGATTTTGTATAATAAATAGAAACTATAGGGTTATGAGAGTAAAAGAGAATACTTAAGCTTTTGAATACTTAAAATAGGTTATTAGGATAAATATGAGTAATAGCTAAATAGCTAGAACTCTAACAGATTTACTCTAATATTTATAGAACTTCTATTTCTATTATTCTAACAGAAGTAGTAAGAAGTTATATGATATTTCTATATGAATAAATTGTATAAAGATCGCTTTATAAATATATACTCATTTTACCTTTTTTCCCCTAGTGATTCTTAAGTAGATAAAGTAAAGGTACAGAGGTTCACTCTTTTATAGAATATTAGAAGTAGTTCAAGCTATATGTACTATAGTTATAGCGCTTTATATGCTATAGCTATAGTAGCTAATACGCTATAGCTATACTATAATATATATTATACTTTAGCTTATATACTATAATTATAATATATAATATACTATAGTTATAATAACCTATATACTATACTAAGATATATTTACTATAATTATAATACTTTATATACTTTAATTATAATAGCTTATATATTATAATTATAACTAGAACTCTAGTAATATAACTAAAACTCTATTAATATAACTAGAACTATAAAAAAGCCCTATATATAAAAACCTTAATATCCCTATAATATCACAGACCTAAGCCTTAGGGCTTGTATAGGATATTACTATTAGAGCTCTATATAACTACTACCCCTATAGTTTAGTAAAGAGTTTTCACCTTAAGTATAAACTCTTTAAGTTTATTATAATACTATTAAGGTATTATTAAGATATCTCTTATAACTAACTTCTAATATTAATAAACTTCCTACTTAGATTTAACTTAATAGTAAATAATAAACTATATAAAAGAAATAAAAGATAGTAAAAGATAATAGTAAATATTAATATTATAAAACCCCTAATAAGAATTCTAATAGACTAATAGTAGACTAATTTAATAGAAGATAAAACCTAATCCTTGTAAGAAATTCTTATATAATTCTAATAGGATTATAAAATAATCCTATAAGTAATATAAATACTTTATATAAAGAAGAAATTACTCCTTTCTAATATTCCTTTTAATAGTAATATTTTCTACTTTTTTATATAAAAAATAATTATATAGTATAAGTTAGAAGTTAATTAGGTTTTTATTAGGAGATTAGAAAACTTCTAATAGTTCCTATAGATTAGCTTATTATTTAAAATCTAGATATAAAAATTTCGTAATTTATATATAATATAAGAGTTTTAATATAATTAGGATATTAATATATTCTTTTAATACCTTACTAAGTATTATAAAAACCCTTATTATAATATTTAAACTTTTAAGAAGATCTACTATTTATATTAGGAGTTTAAATAAATATTTACTAAGTCTTTTAGTAAATTTAAATTAACTATAGAATAAATAGGAGAGTATTCCTAAGTAGGAGATATTTAACTAAACTATTTCTAATTAGTTCTCTCTTATTTAATTTAAATAGTTACTATTAGTTATAATATTAACTAGATAGATTATAATATTATAATTTAGTATTACTATATAATTATATTAAATTTTAAGATTTTTAATATAAAGTTATAAAACTATAGTAAATTATAGCTTTTATTCTAACTAAAGCTAATAGTTAATTAGAATAAAGATATATAAATAATAAGTATAAGAGTAATTTAAACTATTTTAATACTAATATAATACTACTAGAATACTATTCCTTCTTATTATAATAAATTAAATAGATAGATAGTTATAACTAGTAATTCCTAATTAATTCCTATTATAAGTATATATAAAACCTATTAAGTAAACTTTTTAGTTATCTAGATATATATATAAGCTAGTATTTATATATATTATAATATTAAGGATTATTTTATTACTAAATATAAGTTATATTTTACCTACTTACTAGTAGCTCTTAATATTAATATTTAGGTTTTATAATTAGATAGAAGAATTAAAAATAATAAGGAAAAAGCCTAGCCTTTTAGAAAAAACTCTTTAAGGGGCAAATTAGTATAACTACTAATAATAATATTATAATAATAAATAAAACTAGAGAGATATAGAAATAGATAGATAAGTTATCTTTCTTAGTTTTTATATTAATAAATAATAAGTTTTTTATTTCTATTTAAATTAATAGTAATTATAATTGTTATAAGATAATTAGTAAAGAGTTTATATAATAGTAGGATTTTATATTAATTATATTATTATAACTATACTAATTAAATATTATTCTAAATACTAACTAGGCAACTTATATTATTAAGATAGCTAGAATATATATCAATTTAAATAGTTAGGTATTTAAAACCTTATTTTATATAATCTTAAGTATAATATATCTAGCTATATTTAGGAAGTTATAGTTATAATATAGAAGGGTTGTTTTAAATCTTATAAAGAATAAGTTAAAAATAGGTATAATTAGCAGTTTAATAATTTAGATTATTAGTAATATACTAAGAGAAATATATATAGATAGATTTATAAATCCTATTGAATTACTAATTATAATATTTTCTAATTTAAAAAAAAGGGGATATAAGTAGTTAGTAATTAATTTAGTATAGATTAATATAGCCCTAGTAGTTATATTACTAGTTATATTAGAATAACTAATACTTATATTACTAGCTATTTATACCTTCTTTATAGACTTATTCAATAAGGATAAGACTTCTAGTTTCTTATCCTATTAGGGGTTTTTTAATTATTATATTTACCTTAAGAAGAATTTAGATAAAACTAAGCTAGACTTATTATAAAGACTATTTTATAATATACTAAAGGAATACTTCTTTAAAGTCTAATATTAAATTATAAACTTAATAGATAAAAATTAAATCTAAATTAGCTTATCTATAGTTAGAATACCTATCCTCCTTATTAAAAGCCTAGGGGAAAATAGTAGTTCTATATAGATTATTAAGCCTTTAATATTATTAGTATTTATAATTATTACCCCTTACTATTAATTAAAGAAATACTATACTTACTATTTAAAGTAATATAGTTTATAAAAATAGATATTTAAATAGCTTTCTATAAAATCTAAATTATAGAAAGAAATAAATATAAAACTATTTCTTAGATATATTTTAACTTATTCAAATAGCTTATTACTTTTTGTAAACTAATAAGTATACTTATAATATTCTAATATTATATTAATAATATATTCTAAAGTATTCTTAATAACTTTATTATAACTTACTTAAATAATATCTTTATCTATAGTTATAAATTAAAAAATAGGAGGGACTAATAGCTCGCTTTCTACTATAACTATTAGTAGATATATTACTTCCTGAAGTATAACTTCAGCCTTCCTACCCCCCTACTAACTACTATAGCTAGCCCCTAATTAATCTAAAGCTAAACCCCTCGCGGCTATAGCTAGTATACCTACCCTATATTAACCTTTTCAACAATAAATAACTAATAACTCCTTCTGTAACAACCTTACACTTTTACAGCTATATATAATTTGACTATCTCGAGATATTCAATTACTACTAACTATAGGTATTCTATTTAAATATTTATTATAACCTTAATATCTATAACCTTAATATCCCTATTATAAATTAAACCCTACCTACCCTTAAGACGAAACTTTATACTATTAATATAAAAGTTCTCTATTATTAATACGAGCTAACTTATAATTTCTATATAAGTATAATAAGACTCAGTTTACTCTTATTAGTAAATAATCTTAAGATATTAAATATAGTTAATATATAAATATTACTTATATAGATATAAATATTTCTAATATAACTAGATAGTTTTTAAAACCCTTATAATTATATTATTATAATATTCTAAAGTATCTAATAATCAGTATTATAATAAAATATTAATATTAAAATATTATCTAATTAATACTTAGTTTTTAAATTTCTTAGCTTAATATAATAACTTATAGGATAACTAGACAATTTTCTTTTAAATATTTATAAGCTACCTATTAATTATAGTATTTAGAATAATTTTATTAAAGTTTAATCTAATATACTAATAGTTTTAATTATAATAATTATAACTAGATATTTCTATACTTATCTTATAGTTCTCTTTTTATAAATAGTTATATAGATTTCGAGGAGATTTCAATTCTATTGTAAAAAAATATAGAAAAATAATAGATTATAGAATACTTAGTTTTTAGTATTTTATTCTATCCTATTTTCAAGAGGTTTAAAAAAGTTCTTAACTTTATAACCTTAGTAGTTATTTTTAGTTATATATATTAAGCTTTAGTTTTACTAAGGTTCTTTCTAATTATTATTATAAGGTCTTCTATTACTATAGGGTTAAATATTAGAACTAGGGGTATAATTATCTATAATAATAAGTAATTTTATTACTATTTTAACGAGCTATAAGCTAGTATTAGTATAAATACTATTATTAGGTAAGATTTATAGTTAAATCTATATATAGGGTGAAGAGCTTAGATATTATTCTAGGTATAGAGTAAAAGTAATTAAATAAATTAAAAAATAACTATAAGGATAAGGTTAAGTAAGTCTTTAAGTAGTTATAAAGAGCTAGACTATATTTAGACTTAGAGAAGTATAAGTTCTCTATAAAACAAATTAAGTATCTAGGTTTTATTATTAAAATAGGGAAAAATATTTATTATAACTTTAAAAAAAATTAAAGCTATATAAAAATAAGAAATCTTACAAAATATCTATAGTATTTAAAGCTTCTTTAGTTTTATAAATTTCTATTATAATCTAATTAACTATTTCTCTAGTTTAATAAAGCCTTTTATATAANCTAATATAAAAAACAGTATTATTTTATTAAAAGACTATATATTAATAGGTATTTAAAGCGTTTCAATTTATATTTATCTTAGAACTAATTATAACTTAATAAGATTTAGAGTTGTATATAATAATAGAAATAGATTACTTAAGAGTAATATTAAATAGCTACTTTTTATAAGAAGATAGAAATAATATATTATAACTAGTTACCTATTATTTAGCCTAACTTATTCTAACCTAATAGAATTATACTATTTATAATAAAAAACTACTAATAATTATATTATATCTAAAAGTATAATTAGTAAAATTATAAAATATAATAAAATTATTTACTATTCTATCTGACTATAAAGCTTTAGAATACTTTATAAGCTTTAGACTTATTTTAGAATAATAAACTAAATAGATAGAAACCTTATTAGAATTTAGCTTTATTTTAAAATACTACTTAAACTACTTCATAAAATATCTTAATACTTTTTCTTAATAAAACTAAAATAATATAATAAAACTAAAGCTCTTAATATAAATCTTCTAATTTCTCTAGATTAATTTTAAAAATAAAAATAAACTTTCTATAATACTTCTAGTTTATAATATATAAATAGAAAAAAACTAGGAAG
>AMCV02000007.1:2251143-2264433 GCA_000350065.2 Colletotrichum orbiculare MAFF 240422
GATATCCCTAGAGGTATCTATTTAATATTCTATATTAATCTTATTAAATAGGTAGAAGATAGCTTATTATTATCCTAGTAATATATAGATATATATTTTAATTTTATTTTAATCCTTATTAGAAAAAATAGTAAGGCTTAAGAGGAATATAAAGTTAAAGAGATATTAGTAGTAAAAAATGCCTTAAGGTAAAGATATAATTATGATATACTAATTAAATAGAAGGATTATAATACTTTAATATAAAAACCTTTAGAAAACTTTATTAATAATAAAGTTATATTATAATTTAAATTATAATATAAAAATATTAGAAAGAATAATAAATTAATATTAATTTATTAATAATAGAAAGTTATATAAACTATAAATTAGATAATATAATAACTTATAGGAGATACCTATAAATTATTATAAAACTTACCCCTTAGGTATTAAATAAATAAATTAAATAAAAGAATTAGTATTATCTTACTCCCCTTTATACTCCTAGTATTTTTCCTCTCCCTTATTATTATCTTATTCGTCTTCCTCCTTATTATTAAGGATAATAATAAGTAGAATTAATTTAAAAATAAAATATTATTAATACTAATAGAAAGTAGTAATTAAGTATTAGTAGTAGATAGGAGAATTAGTATCAATAGGGCTAAGGATATAATTATAATATTAGTAAAGTATAATATAACTATTAGAATATATTATAATACTTTATTATAAAGAAGTTAGTATAATAAAATTAAAAGGGGAAGGAGAAAAACTTATTATTATCTATATAATACTACTAAGGCTAATAAAAACCTATTTAGGAATAAACATAGGGGTAAATATAATAGTACTTTTAGTATATAAAGAAAGAGTAGTAAGTATAATAGTAATATAGATTAGGGGTACTTATTAAGTATAATAAAAATAGTTATTATAATATTAGACTATAGTAGAGAACTCTAGTAAAGAAATAGTAATATAGCGGCTTTTAGAGCTACCTTTTTCTTTAGTAGTAGTAGCTATAGGAGTAATAATATATTTACTAAGTATAATTAAAGTATCAACTTAGTAACTAGTAATATATAGCTTAAAACTAGTAGTAAAGAAATAGGAGTCTTACTTATACTTACTTTTTAACTTTAAATATTTATAATAAGATTAATTATAACTTAATATATAGGTCTAGAAGAAATTATTCTTATTATATTTAGAATAATAGTTAAAATAAATAGAAATAACTATATTAAGAGGCTAATTCTTATTATTATTAGAATTACCCTTAATAATATAGCTATTATAAATATAGGAGTTAGGTTTAGAAGGGGTATAATAGTAGGAAGAATTGTTATTAAGGAGCTTAGAATTAGTAATAGTAATAATAGATATAATATAGAAAGAATATAAAAAGGAGAAATATAAATAGAAAAATAGTAAAATAGTAGTATTATAATAAGTATAGAATAAAAAGTTATATAATTCTAAAAAAGAAGAGTAAATTTATATAAAAAGAAAAGAAAGAAGCTTCTTATAAATTAGTAATAAGAAAAGTATAGTATAAAATTACTTAGAGTAAATATAATATAAATTTTCTTATTAGTAAGACTATCTAATATTTATAATACTTGAAATTTCTTATTAGTAGGACTATTTAATATTAATAGTACTTAGGGGAAGCATTTAGGATAGATTTTTCTAATTAATTAGATTAACTTAGATAACTAGATATAACTAATATATTATTAAAACTATTAATACTAAATATTATTATAATAATAAAATAGAAGGGTAGTAAGGGGTATATTATAGACCTAAGCCTTAGGGTTTATATAGGATATTATTATTAGAGTTTTATATAACTATTATTCTTATAATTTAGTAAAAAGTTTTCACCTTAAGTATAAACTCTTTAAGTTTATCATAATACCATTAAGGTACTACTGAAGCATCTCTTATGGCTAGCTTCTAATATATAAATAATATTTAGAAATAGTTAATTATACTATTAATCAAATTACTATTTCTCCCACTATTTAACTATTATTATTATAAATGTTTTAAATAGATCCTCATATTAAGAAAGCTATCTTTATCATATTATATTTCTCCTAATTTTATAACTATCTATAGTAATGATTTAACTATTAATTTACCTATTTATCTATTTAGTCTAAAAGGTTATAAACCTAGCTCTTCTTAACCTAAAAACTTTACACTTTAGTTATTAAACAATTACCCTTCTTATTTATTTATAAAAATCAAATATTATAATAAAATCTACAAAGGTCCCTATCTTTTTACTACTTTTATAAAAACTGAATACCTTACCAAAATTACATTATTTTTATAAGATATTAACTTCAATCGACAAATTATTTTAATATTTAAAAATTGAACCTCTCCGCCTATTGTAACTCCTTTTAATTCTTTGGATATTTAATATTTATTCTTAATTGACTATTTCTTCAAATTACTTTTAAATTTACTTCCTCTTTAGTTTCAAATTATTTTAATAGTATAAAAATCGACTTATATAGAAGATTAACTCCTTTTATCTTAGGTTTTACTTCGATTTTCAATTAACTTTATAGAAAACGAAAAATTAGATTTATTTGAAAAGAGAAAGGAAATATTAAGGTTTAGATTTCTGATTTTTAGATTTATCCTTTAAGTTATATCTTTGTTTTAAATTGAAAATACTAAGAGTTAGATTTCTGATTTTGAGATCTATTCTTAAAGTCATATCTGTGTTTCAAATAGAAAGAAAAGATTTTAATCTTTGATTTCTATCTTTTTAGAAAATATATACTATTTTATACTATATATTATAAGACCTTTATATCTCTTTTGAAAAACCTTCTATAAATATATATTTTAAGAATGTATTTTATTTCAATACAATAAGTAGCTTTAGAAAGATTACCTTCTCTAAATTAATTAGAAGTAATAAGTATCAAGTTTAATCTAGTTATATAAAAGTTCTACTTATTAGTAAAGATATCTTTATAGACATTACTAAGTCTATTACTTCTAAAAATAAGAATAGAAATAAAAAAGTCTAAACTATATATAACTATACTATAGAAGTAGCTTTCTTCAAATAATTAAAAATAATATAGATATTTTTCAAATATTTAAATATTTATAAGAATTCTATAAGCCCTTAGAACTTACTAATAAACTCTTAATTTATAAACAGTTTTTTGATACTACTTTGAGTATTTTTAATAGTATAGAAGAATCTTTAAATATAATTAGAAAATTAACTATTAATCTATCTTATAATAAATTTGAATTATTTAAATCAGTAATTATAGTATATATTCTAAATAGCTTTAATTCTAATTATAAAGGTCTTATTAGTTTTATAGTTCAAAGCTTTAAGTCTAATAAAAACACCTATATTTAAGATCTTATATTTTCTAATCTATTAGATATATCTAGAAGAAGAAATAATAGTTTAATTAATTATACTAAAAGTATTTAGAAAAAGAAGAAATTTGAAATTACAGAAGAAATATATTAAAAATAAACAGGAGACTTTTATAAAAACTATAAGAAAAGTAATTATATTGAAGAATATTATACCTATTTCTATCCAGGAGAAACTCTAAATTAATAGAGGGATATCCCATTTAAAAAAGTAATAGAAATAAGAGAAAATCTGAAAAGAAGAACTTAGAATCTATTAATATTACTTTAGCTAGAACTAAAGGAAATAACGAAGTAGAAGATGAGATATTAGAAGATAAAGAAAGTCTTAAATCTAAAGAATTTATTTCTAAAGATATAGATCTTAATATATTCTCTAAAGACGACGTAAGAATTATCCAAAAACCCCTTATAAAAAGAAATAATAATAATAAAACTCTAGGTTTCTTAATAAATTAATAGATTACTGGAAATTCTAAGAATGTAGTTGAAAAAAGAAATTATAGAAATATTTATGTTTGCCTAAATACTACTATTATTATTTATATAGTTAAAGAGAAATCTACTTTATTTAATATAACAGCAGTTTTAAAACAGATTAAGTAGGGAAGTACTATATACCTTATAGCTAGAATAATAGGAAGTTTAAAGATATCTCTAAAGAATCAAGTTTCTATATTAAAAGAAGTTTATTATACTCCTAAATTAGGAGTTAGTTTATTATCTTAAAGTAAATTGAATATTATAAGGAATATATCAATTATCTAGAATAAACCTATATTATATAATATAGAAAGGAACCCTATTTTTATTGTAAGATTTAAAAAGAATACTTTATATATATTTAATATTCCTATTTTATAAAAAGATATTATTCTTTCTATTACTATATTACAAAATATTTACCTTTAATAGAACTACTTAAATTATGTTAATATAAAAGTAATAAATAGTCTAAAAGATAATACTTTAAATTTTTCTCATAAGATAAATAAAATAGATATTCTTTCTATTTATAAAGGTTATATTAAAGGAAGCTTTACTGATAATATTGACAAAAGTAAAGAAATATAGAAATAGAATCTTTAATATTTAGATTGAATTAGTTTAGATTTATATAGACTCATAATTCTTATGACTCATAATAGATGAAAAAGATTAATTCTATTTATTAATAACTTAATTAGATTTATTTAGGCATTTCTATTAAAAATTAAGTTAACTAAAGAACTTTTGAAATTCTTTCCCAAATTTAAAGAGTTAGTAAATAATAATAATAATAATAAGGGAAAAATAAAAGAAATCTAATACTAATAGAAGTAATAAATTTACTAATAAAAGAATAAAAGATATTTCTTCTTATTCTAGTATTACTTATAATATTAGACATTCTTATATTTATAAACCTAATAGTCTAATAGAAAGAGTAATAAGAATTCTAATTAATAAAATTAGAATTCTATTTTATAATCTAAATTTACCTTATTATCTATAAGGGGATACTTTGATAGCTTCTATATATATATATATATATATATATATATATATATATATAATNNNNCTTCTTATAATTCTATAGGTTTCAAGATTCTTTATAAATTAAACGATAAAATAAAGTTTAATATTAATAATTTTAAAGTATAGGGTAGCTTCTATTAGTATAAGATAAAGATCCTAATACTAAAAGGTTAGATATAAGAGCTTATAAAGGAGTTATTATAGCTTATAGAAATAATATTTATAAAATTTGGGATTTTAATAAAAAGAAAGCTATATAGTCTAGAGATATGAAAGTCTTAGAAAATACTCTTTATATTTTAGAAAAAGAGTTACTTTTATCTATTAATTTAGAAAAGAAATCTGATAATTATAGGTCTAATTAGCCTAATAATAATCTTATTTTAAATCTAGATAAATCTGTTTCTAGTATAAGTCAAAAGAATAAAAATAGTAATAATAATAACTCTTTAATAAATCTTACTACTGAAGTTTAAGACATAATTAGAATAATTCTAGACGAAAATCTGAATAGTCAGATAACTAAAAATAATACAATATTAGAATTAAATATTAAAAATAAAAGTAATATTTAAGGCAAGTCCAGGTTATATATTGATTTACCTATTATATAAGATAAAATTAAAAAAGACTATAAAACGTATAAAGAAAGCATTTTATTACTATTTTAGACTATTTCAACTTAATTAGTTATATAAAACTATATAAAAATACTAACAAGAAAATCAAGCTTTATATATTTTATTAATATATAAGATAGACGAACCTACCTCTTTTATTCAAATATTTAAATCCCCTAAATATAGAAACTAAATTCTAGTTATAATAAAGAAAATAGAATAAATAAGATCTATAAATAATTAGAAGGTAATATATCTATCTACTATTAATATTAAAAATATTAATATTCTAAGTAGTAGATAGATTTATAAATTGAAAATAAATCATATAACTAATAAACCTATATATAAGGCTAGATAGGTAGCTAAAGGCTAAAATTAATATTTAAATATTAATTTCTTTAAAGGCCTTTGGTACTACTTATAGGCCTAAAAGTTAGAAATATATAATCGTTCTTTCTATTTATTTAGGATAGACTTTAATATAAAATAATATTACTATAGTACTTATTCATACTAATATTAATAAACCTATATATATTTATCTACCAAGTAGGTTTTATTTTAATATAAAGAAGAATTCTTTCGAATTTAATATAAATATAAATATAAATACTTATAAAACCAATAAAAACGATACTTTTGTTTATTTATTAAATATAATATTATATAGTCCAAAATAAAACCCTTAATCTTAATATAACTATCTAAAGAATATTTTTTATTTAGTAAAGTTTATTATTTCTCCTTATAATAATGTAGTTTCATTTCAAATAAAGAACTATATATAGTTATTTTAACTTGCCATATAGATAATATTATACTAACTACTAATAATTTAAAAGCGGCTAATTGTATATATAATTCTTTGACACAGAAATTGAAAGTTTAGAACCTAAGAAACTTTCTACTTCTCTTAGTTATAATCTATCTATAGACTAAAAGGAAAAAATAGTTACTATTAATTAGACTAAATATACTGAGACAATTATTAGATAATATATAAAAGAAATTATTTATGAATTCAAAACTCCTATAGATAATAATCTTAAGTTAATTAAATAGAAAGAAAAAACTTTAAGAGAAGATATTTTGAAATTTTAAAAAGAAATAGGAGTTCTATAATATTTAGCTTTAAAAATAAAGCTTAATATTACTGTTATAGTAATAACCTATTCTTAATTTACTTATTATCTGAATTAAAGTTATCCTCTAACTTTTAACTATATATAAACCTATTTCAATAATAATAGAAAATATAAATTTACTTATGACTATAAAGATATATTTTCTATAAAGAATATTATAAGATATACTATTTCGGATTAAATAAGAAATCTAAAAAATGAAAAGTCTACTTCTTCTTATATTTTCTATTTCAGAATAAATAATAATATTATAAACTATTCTATTATAGAATAAAGGATAATAGCTTTATCTACTTATAAAGCTTAATATATAGCTCTATTAAATACTTATAAGAACTATTTTATTTATATTATAATTATATTTTTGTAAACTTAAAATTAAAATTATCTGAAGTTATAAAACCTAAGACTTTTATAAATAACGTAATAGTGAAAAAGCTAGCTACATATCCTGGAGTTTATAAAGAAAATAAAAAAGAATATAGAATATTACTTTATAAGAGATATTATAAGAAATAAAAATATCTTTATATATTATATAAATATAGAAGATAATATTACTAATATTCTAACTAAGCCCTTAGGCCTAGTAAAATTTAAGTAGATTTTATCTAAACTTTAAGAAAGAATATCTTAAAAAGTCTTTCCTTTTTTAGTTTTTTAGTCTTAAATTCCATAACTTTATATAGCCTTTCTCTTTTTACTTTTTATTAAGTTTTATAAGTTTTTATATAAGTAAGCTATATACTAGTAAAATATACCTTATAGGTAGATATTAGACTTATTCTAATATATAAAGAACTTCTATTTCTATTATTCTAATAGAAGTAATAGGACGTTATATTATATTCCTATCTACATAAAGTATATAAAAATCGCTCTATAAATATATACTTATTTTGCCTTTTTACCCCTAGTAATTCTTAAGTAAATAAGATAAAGGTATAGAGGTTTAGTCTGTTATAAAGTATTAGAAGTAATTCACGCTATATATACTATAGTTATAATACCTCATATGCTATAGCTATAGTAGATAAAATGCCATAGCTACGCTATAGTATATACTATACTTTAGCCTATACACTATAGTTGTAGTATATTATATACTATAGCTATAATAACTTATACGCTATATTAAGATATATATATTATAGTTATAGTGTTCTATATACTATAATTATAGTGGCTTATATACTATAGCTAGAGCTAGAACTCTAGTAGTATAATTAGAACTCTAGTAATATTATTAGAATTCCGAAATAAACCTTCTATATAAAAACCTTAATATCCCTACGAATAATAGTAGGAAATGGTTAATTATACTATTAATTAAATTACTATTTCTCCTTCTATTTAACTATTATTATTATAAATATTTTAAATAAGCCCTTATATTGAGAAAACTACTTTCATTACATTACGTTTCTCCTAATTTCATAGTTATCTATAGTAATAACTTAACTATCAATTTACCTACTTATCTATCTATTCTAACAATTCCAAGTTTAATTTAATATTCTAGGTTATTTCTAGTATTAATAAGATAATTAGTAGAAGAGAAACCTTTCTATTAAGTATTCTTATTACTCTATACTTTCTAACTATTTTAAGAATAAAGTTTTCTTCTATATTAGTAATTAATTTAACTAGTAGTCTTATAACTTCTCTTATAAGTATCTTATAGGAATTCCACTTAAAACAAGATCTTATCTTATTTTATTTGATATTTTAAGTAATAATAACTCTTTAAAAAGTAAAGATTTAGATCTTATAGAAATAATAAGTATTTAGCATATAGCTTACTAAATATCTAATATATTTCTAAAGCTTAGCTTTAAATAGTCCTTTTATAATACTTCATTGATAGTATTTCTTGAATAAGTATATTCGATAGTTATAAAGATAAATCTATTCTTAATGAATTCATGAGTTTTAATAAAGATTTGAAGTATATTCTAGTATTCACTAATAGATATATTATTTGTTAGATTGATTCAGTTTTTTATAGTAATTTGTAGTTATTTTAAATATTTAGAAGTAGATTATATAGTATAAGTAATACTCAAACTAACTTTGTTTAGAGTCTAAATAATAAATCTATAATTTCTTACATTTTTATTCTTTAGATAATTAGGCTTTCTCTCGTATACTTACTTATTCTATTTAGTCTCTCAGTATAAGAAAGGAATAACTAAAAATCGATTTTTTACTTTATTATATATGTTTAATAACTAGTTTGTCTATCAAATGCTATTATAGTAATTTCAATATTCTAGCAAACTTTATATATTCAAGGATTTCTTTATTATTAAATCTATGTCTTAAATATTACTATTACTTACAATACTAAATTATAAGCTTTATTAACTAATATAAATATAAGGAGAAGACTTAATTATTTAGTATTGATAATTAATACTTAAGGGTTACTTATATATATTCGAGGAAAGTTAAATGAATCCTAAATAATATAGTGAAATAAGTAAATTAAGTATAATTCTAAAGTTTATCTACAAATTACCTATTAAGAGTAAGTTTTTATATAATAGGAATAATCTAGTGGTTTAAGTCTTATAGTCTTTACTTTTAAGTATTAAAGATAAAGTCTTTAAAAGTATTCTATTTAAAGTATTTTACCTAAAGGTATTATATATAAATACTTTTACATTATATTTCTGAGACAACTGTCTTAGGATACAATTAAGAAAATAATATAATTAGAAACTCTAATATAATACCTAAGCTACTTCAATAAATTGCAAGATAATTTGAAATTAGTTTATACTTAAAGAATATAAAGTTATACTTTCGAAGTAATTATTCCATAATAATAGATTAGTTAATTGGGCTAAGTCTAGACATATAATTAAGATTTATATATTAGATCTTGGTTTTATAACGAAAGAGAGTTTCTGAGATAATATTAGTATATAGGTTCGCAATATAAATAACACTATTTAACATTAAGTCTAGTATATTCTTTACCTTCAAACTATTAAAGATACGTTTAATTGTTTATTTAAATTATTAAATTATACAGAAATTAGTTAGATAATACTGAAGAAAATTTATTTCTTTATTTAACTTAAAAGATCTTTCTTTAAAGATATTTAATAAATTAGTAATATAGATTACTTTATAAGTATCAAAAACTATATTTACTAAATATAAATATAATCTTTAATTGATAAAAAGACTTCCTAGGGGGATTATAGGTCATTCCATAAAAAAGGAAATGTTTATACTAATATATATTAAATAGGAAAAATGATAATTACTACTACTAGATTAACTACTTCAAACCGTTATTATAACGTTTAAAATATCTAAAGGTATTTATAAAGCTTTATTAGTATATCTTTTAGAATTTAGCCATCTCTTATTCGGTAGTGTCTAATAGAGAATATATAGCTTTAAGTTATTTACTTTATTTATAATATTATTCCAAGTAGTAATTATTATTAAATCTATAAGACTCTAGTATTCAAACCTATAATAATATATTTAATATATCTATAGTTCCCTAGAGAATATAAAAAGCTTCTGGAATTATATAAATACTTCAATTTAAACTAGATTATATTATGTAACTTATTTATAAAACTAGTTAAAATAAATAGTATTTTACTAGAACTTCTTATTAAACTCTTATTAGTATAAGATAAGATAGGAAAAGCTTCTCTATATTTAACTAGACTATTAACCTCTAGTTTAGGGTTTTTTCTTTCATCATATTCTACTATTAGGTTATAGTGTAATTAGGTAAAATATATTAGTTACATATTTGAAGTTACGGTTCAATAGTAAAAGCTCTTTAGACTTTAGTAATCTAGTATATAATTATTTGAAATAGTTAATATATTATTTATTATATTATACTAAACTAGAAATATTCAAGTTCGTCTTTTCTAGGATTTTCTTATATTCTATTTTATTCTGTTATTATATAAATAAACTAGTTTAAGTATATTAATATTTTAGAATTTCTAGAAAAACCTAAAAAGAGATATTATTATTATTAAGAAACTACTATTAAAAGAAATATTAGAGAACTATTATTAATAATTATAATAATTTATATCTAAATGTTGGTTTATCTAGAGGGTAATATATACTATATGTAATCTTGCCGTATAGGTATAAAGTAGTATTCTGGTTATTTGTTATTATTATTCCTATATTATATAGCGTATAGTACTATATAAGGCTCTTGATTTATAATATAGTAATTAATTACTAATTACTATATATTAAGTTATATCTAGCTCTAGATACCTAATATTTACCACTAGTAAAGTATAGAGGGTATACTACTATTTATATAGTAATATATATAATTACCATAAACCTTATAGTATGGTGTAACTAATACTAGTAACCTTTCCTTTTTACTATATATCCTAATACCTATCTATTTATATGAAAAATAATACTTTTAGCGATTTATACTTTTTTACCTTAATAATACTTAAATAGCTATTTATCTATTCTACTTAAATTACCTACCCTTCTATTTAAATAAATATATAATTTAAATTAATAAATCTCTTAAAAGTATAATTTAAAATGCTTTTAGAGAAGTATTAGTAATATTCTTATGTCTTTTAATCTACTATATCTTATAGAATTTATAGCATTTATATAATTATCTTAATACTATAATATTAACCATAAGGTATTTTCCTTTAGTAATATTAAGTTTCACAAAGTATTTATAGAGTATATATAAGTTAGTATATATAATAGTTAGGATATAAAGGAATTTTTAGTATTAGAAGATTTTCTTAAGTAATATAATTATAATATAAGTAAAGTCTATATTACTTATTATAGTATAAATCTCTAAAATAAGTATACTTCTAGTAATTCTTTTATTTTTAGTAGAAGAGTAATATATAAGATTATTATAGAGGTTAAATTAGTTGTTACTAGTAGTAGTCTCTTAGCTTAAGATTATTGTAAATTTTAGTTAAAATAAGAAGTTGATATTATTAATATTTAAGCTATTAATAGAAATATAAGAATATATTTTAAAGAAGTTAAATAGTATAAAGTAGAAACTATAATTAAAATACTTAATTTACAACTTAAAGCATTTATTAAGTATAGTAGTATTATTACTTAAGGGTTATTATTCTTCTACTATATAGAAGAAATTAAAGAATACTTCAGGTTGATATATTAAAGTTAAATATACCTTCTATATATATTATTTGATAAATATCTTTTTAAGTATTTCAACTATTATATATATATTAATAAGAGGTAGCTTTTATTCTTAATACTTTTAAGATAAATAGAAAGTGTTATTATTAAGTAATAAGATACCTCTATTAGAAACTACTAATACTACTGTTAAGAAGACTATTTTAGATTAGGTTTTAAATAAGGTTTTGTAGAATTCTTTATTCTTATAGTATAAGAAGGTAATATCTAAGAGACTAAAGATATCATTAGTTTATATACTTATAAAGCTAAAAGTGCTATTTTTAAAATATAAGATGAAGAATTATAAGTTATATATTAATATTTCTATTTATAATTACTCTCTATAGTATTTAGAATAAGTTAGCTATTAATATATATTAACTTTAGTAAAGCTATATAATAATTCAATAATTATTATAATAAAGCCTAAAAAGTATTAATCTTCAAGATATAAAGGCAATTTAATTATAATATACCTTATAAGCTCTATTTTAACTTAAATATAAGTTTATATAATATTATAAAGCTATATTATTATACTATTATACTAGAGAAGAATTAGAACTATAGCTAAAATTAACTACTAGCTACGTTATTAGATTATTAGTGATTATATTAGTATTTCGAACTTACTATTATCTCCAATACTTTTGATTATAAATCTTAACTTTTTATATATCTTATTAGTATTTTTATTTTTAACTTTATGAATAATATAAGACTCAAAGTATTTATAGTTCTTATAGAAAGTAGAATTATATAAAACAATTTCTATAATACTATTAGTAATAATACTCTTAATTTCCTTTTGAATTAATTCTTTAAATAGTAGTCTAAGTATTAAAATAATATTTTTATAGACGTTAATTGTTGGTATTATATCTAATTATTCCTTAATTATGGGATATATTATAAAATATAGTCTTTAATTAAAATCTTTAGATCAAGCTACTTTTATTAATTATAAGACTTAGGGTTAATTAGATTTAAATATTCAGAATTAAAATAATATATCACTAATTATTTAAGTAAGAAGGGAATTATGATTATTAATAGTAATAATATTACTATTATGTATAATAATAGTAACTTATAGTATTACCTAAGTATTCTAAAGCTCTATAAGGATACCTATAGATAAAATTAAAATACTACTATAAAGATCTATATCTCTATATATGTATAATCTTCAATTTTCTATAATAGTAATATAAAGGCTTATAGATTTCTTATAGATATCTTTAAGTATTAATACCTTAAAAATATACCCTAATAAGATCTCTTGAATATTCTTAAATTGTAATTTTATAATTATAAATTGAAATTCTTAAGAGCTATAAGGGAGTTGGAGAATATATATCTTACTATATCTTACTATA
>AMCV02000007.1:2271209-2298380 GCA_000350065.2 Colletotrichum orbiculare MAFF 240422
TATTTTAAAAATTAATATCTTTCTAATTCTATTATAATTATTATGAAATTATTATATAGCTTTACTGAAGTTAATACCTACTAATAGGTAATTTATTCTAAGTATTATAAAGAATAGTTATAAATAGAGATATTAATTTATAACTTATATTTCTCTATCTTATATTTTAAAAATAATATTTCTAGCTTTATAAGTATATAAACTAATAATACTTTTAGCTTCTTAGATATTGTTTTTTAACATTATCAAAATAAGGAGTTTTAAAAAGCTTTATTTAAAGCTAAATTTAAAATAGTCTTCTTAAAAGTAGTATTACTAGTATTTAATAGAATTATCTTATTATTTAATAGTAACGCCTTTTATTTATATTAGGAATACTAAGGGTAAAAGCTTACTCTTATTAAAATATATATAGTACCTAAAGTATTTAAAAAAATATATCTTAAATAATATGTATATAGGGTATATCTTACCTTAATATACTAGCTTAAAGTATTATTTAACTTCTCCTATATAATATAAGAATAATAACCTTTAAGTAATAATATTACTATATTTAATAAATATCTTAAGTAGTAAATTGAGTATTTTAACTATAGTTTTAACTTTATACTATTTAACTTCTTTAAGGTATATTTTTATATTTTTATTAATAGCTTATTTATTAATAATACTAACTTCTTATCTTAATTAGAATTTATAATGACTTTAGGTTAAAAGACTACTACTAGTAATAGTTAGTTTAATTTCTATAGTAATTTTATATATTCTTTTCTTATAAAAAATAAAAGAATTACTAGGAATATACTTTTTTTGGAAATTTATATTATAATAATTAGTATAAACTTTGTTTATACTAAAGTTATATTACTTAAGAAGATCCTTTAGTATTAAGAATTCCTTTAGATTCTAATTATTATATATACTAATTTATACTTATTTTATAAATACTTTATAAAACTCAGTATTACTAAAGAAAAATACTTTATAATAAATATTATAATGTTGAAGTAGTTATATAAATATTACAAATTTTATAGAATATAGTAGATTAATAGAGATAAGAATATTACTAAATTTTTTACAAAAAATATACTAAACTATACTTTTAAGAGATTTATTAATTCAAATTATATAACTATTTAAATAGAAAGATAGGTGACTTAAGTAGAATAGATAAATAGGTATTTAAATATTATTAAGGTAAAAAAATATAGATTACTAAAAGTACTATTTTGTATATAAATAGATAGGTATTAAAATATACAGTAAAAAGAAAAGTTGTTAGTATTAATTATATTATACTATAGGATATATAGTAACTATATATATTACTATATATATAGTAATATACTTTCTATATCTTATTAGTAATAAGTACTAGATATTTAGTACTAGCTATAGCTAATTGTATAGCAATTAGTAAGTAATTACTATATTATAGATCTAGAGCCTTATGTAGTACCTTATACTATATAACATAGGAATAATAACAATAAATAACCAGAATACTACTTTACACCTATACAGCAAGATCACATACAGCATATATTACCCTCCAGATAAACCAATAATATATAATACTTCTTATTTAAATAGCTATATATAAGAGTAGGAGATAGGTAAGCTTTATTTCATATAAATAAATATAAGTATTACGAAGTATAGATATAAATAGAATATTAAATACTTTATAATATAGCATTTTTAAAGTATTCTTAAGGAGAATTATATATAGAATGTACTTAAAATTAATTATTAACTTATTTCTAATTATTATTTCTACTATTTTAAATATATTACGACTTTTAGATTAATATAATATTACTTATAGCTAATTATAACTAATTATAGAAACTCTAAGAAGTTACTATAAGATTGAAGAAGGCGAATTAATACCTAGATATCCTATAATATATATTTATAAGTTAGAAGTAAAATACTATATCTATATAGAAATTTAATAAGGAAGTTTTCTAAATATCTATAAGCTTTAATATAAAAGCTTTAAAACCTTCCTTTTTATTTCTTTTAGAATTACTAGTTAAAATACTTCAAAATATAATATTTTACTAGTTAGAGAAATATAGCTATTAATATTTATGATTTTCAAAATTATCTTCTATATAGCGAGTTATATATTCAAATTATGAGTTATAGTTAGAATTACCTAAATATTGAAAGTAATACTTAAAAGTTTAGTCTTTTAGTATAATTGAAAATATATTAGGCTATATATAATATCGGATATTAAGCTTGAAGTAGTAATTATAAAAGATATAAATCTTTAATTGAAATATATTATATAGATTTTTACTATACTTTATATTTTTATAAAGTCTATAGTATATCTAACTTAAGTATTATTAAAAAGAATAGTAGAAGTAATATTTAAGAGGTATTTGAATTACGTTAAAGACTATAGGTTATTATACTTATAGGTTATTTCTTATATATAAAGGAGTTTTATATTAGAAGGGCTATATATTAATAAGGCTAAAAAGAAGAATAAGAAGTATAATATCAATACTAGGGGTATAAAGGCTAACTAGTTATATTACTATTATCCTTCTTCTACTACTTATAAGGGAGGGAAAATAAATAAGCCGATTTATTAAATCTTAGGTTTAGTTTTATAGAGAAATAGTATAATTTCTTATTCTTCTTTTATAAGATTTTTAAGTTATTCTGGGAACTTCTTAAGATTTTACTTAAAAATATTATAATATTTACTAGCTTTAGTAATTTCTTTAAGTATTTAAAGGATAAATAGGTCTTATTAAGTAGTTTAATATAAAACCTTTAAAGCCTTTTTATTATTCATATTAATCTTAATATTATAGAAGAAAGAATAGTTTTAAATATATTAAGTAACTTAGATATTTATAAATTATTAAATTATAAGAAGTTACTTTTTAAAATTATTTTTTAATATTTAAAAAAAGATTTATAGCTATATAGATTTAAATAGTTATAAAATACTATTTAGTACATTAAAAAAGTTGAGATTATAAGAATATCTTCATTTATAATATTCTTATAATTAATATCTTAGATCTATCTAAATAGTATTAGATCTAGATATTAGTAGATTTTTATAAGTATAAGAATATTACTTAATACTACTATAATCATTAAAAAGATATCTAGAGTAAGTATTTTTCTAAAGGCTAGTAATTTATATATTATTCTAAATATTAAGATATTATAAGAAAATTATTATATTTCTTTATCTATCTAATAAAAGAGTAAGAAGATAAATTTCAAAACGTTATATAAATTTTAAAACGTTAGGGTTAAAAATACTATTAATCTCTAATACTAAAGAAATCTAATAAGACTTAATAAAATTTATTATATTTACTAAATATATTCTAATACGTAATAAGTAAAAATATATAATAAAACTCCTTAAAAATACTTTAAGAAGTATTTTAATTAACTAGAATTAAAACCTTAATATAATATTACTACTTAAGTCTTATAAAAGTCTCCTTAAAGTATTAATATATTATTTAGAGTCTTCTAGCTGGAGTATTAAGGTAGGGAGAATCTAAGGCGTCTAAGTAGTAGTTCTTATAATCTTTCGCCTTATATAAACTTTAAATATAGTTTTTCATACTTATTTCTTCTAATATAATAGGCCTTACTAATCTAAAGTATAGTAGTAATAGAAGGATTAACTACTAATTAGTATTAATTTATCCAGAAGGTGATATATATTATATATAATCTTACTATATAAATATAAAGTAGTATTCTAGTTATTTATTATAATTGTTCTTATATTATATAGTGAGTAATACTATATGAAGCTCTTCATCTATAATATAGTAATTACTTACTAATTGCTATATATTTAGCTATAGCTAGTATTAGATACTTAGTATTTATTACTAGTAAGGCGTAGAAGGTATACTGCTCTATATATAGTAATATATATAGTTACTATGTGCCTTTTGGCATGGCGCAACTAATACTAAATTATATTATAGTATATTTCTGCTTTTTATAATTAGACTTCTAGGTTTCTTAAAATAAAAGATTTACTAAATTATAATTAAGATTACATCTAAGTTTAGGAGTAGAAAACTTAATATTCTTAGATATCTACTTAGTAGTATTTTCTTAGATAAGTTATTTATTAAAGTTAAGTAGATTAATTAGTTTTGAAATATCAAAATCTAGTTTAATATTTAGATTAAAGTGAATCTAGATCTCTTAGTTAATAATATAAACCTACGACATAATAGATTAATAATTAAAATTAGAGCTTTCTAATAGTTTTACTATTATATTACCCTACTTAACATAATAGTTTAACATCTAGCTAGCTTTTACCGTTTTATAGTAAGAGTAGTAGGTTTGAATCCTACGGTAAGTAATTACAACTAATAGGTATATACCTTCTAATTATATAAACTAAGTATAGTAACTAGTACTAGTTATTAGTTATTACTATTAACTATTAATAGCTAGTAACTATTAATAGCTAGTAATAACTACTACTAGCTAGCTAGTATTAATATTATATAATTATAATCCTTTATAAAATAACTATAATAGATAGACCTATACTTTTTCTATTTATTAGATATTATATTAACCAACTATATTTACTACTTGAGGTTTCCTCTATTTAAATAATTCCTTAGTACTAGTAGTATCTATAGGGTAAATAAGGTAAGAGCTAACTACTAGGTATAGTTTCTTTTAAAAAGTTCCTAAGAGGTATATAACTTTAAATAGATCAAAGACTTTTAATACAACTATCTTTACTATTATTCTAAGGCTACTAGTAGTTAAGTATACTATTTCCAACTAGTTTATAAGAGAATTAATATATTAAATTAAAAAGGTTTTCCTTTTTATTGATTAATTAGAAGTAATTAGAAGTTATTTAAATATTCTTAGGCTTATAACTATAATGAACAAATTATATAGTATATAGTTTGAATATAGGTTATTAAAAGGTATAATTTATTTAAACTAGAGTAGAATACTTAAATATATATAAATAGACTAGTTAGGTCTTATATAGGCTAGTATGGCTATCTAGTAAACTTAGTACTATATCTATTCTCACAAATACTTAAGTTGATAATAATAGAAAGTCTTATAATAATAACTGGAGAAGGTCTTACTCCAATTAAGATTTAATATAAATAGCTAAAAGCAATTATTAAAGTTATAGAATTAAAAGGCTTTATAAATCTCTTAGAGATAGAATAGAATAAAGTATTTATAAGAATTAAGTATTCTATTATTTTATTATTCTTCTATATTTTTCATAATACAATTCAAATCTCCTTAGGATTTATATAACTATTTAGAGAAAGAAAACTATATAACAAACTTAAACTCATCTAATTACGATTATTGTAGTTAGGGTTATTATTATTTGAGAATGAACTTTGATAAAGCTATTCTAAGTATTATAATAAATAAGTAGATAATAATCATTTAAAAACAATTATCTAATTGTTTGATAATTGACTGTATTAAGCTAGTAATATTAGTAGTAATATATTAAGCAGATAAAGTCTTCGTATTGTTATACTATTATAATACTAGTTATTAGATATCTCAAAATATTATAGTAATATAATTATAGAAGCTTTGAAAGTTATCTAATTATATCAAGAGTACGCATACTAATAAGTGTATTAATTATATATTAACTTTATCTAACTTATATACTAACATTATTCATTAATAAGAATAAGCTAAGTCTTAATACATTTATATATAAAATATTAATTACCCTCTATTAATAATAGAGAATGTTTTTATTAATAATATAAGTTTTATATTAGAAGTACGTAAGACTTTATCTATAATAAGAATATTATAATTGTCGATATTGAAGTTATAATAAATATTTAAATGAAATACTATTTTAATAAGAGATTTATACATTTGTCTAGCTGGTAAGGATTAATAAATAACTAGTATATTTCTATAAATCACTATTTAAACTTATAAAGAAGAATATTAACTAATATAATTTCACTCATTCTAATATTAAACCATTTAATCTTTCTTAACTAAGTATGATCATTTTAGTTAAGATTAGTTCAAGTAATATAGCTAAATACTTACTAATAAGATTTATTTATAAATACTAATCTCTATCTACTACTGCCTTTCTTTAGTATTGTAAAGAATAATCATTGTTTAAATCTTTAGTTATTTCTTTTTATAAGGATTAATCTTTTAGTTAGTATAAAGACTATTAGTTCTAGTTTCTTATTTATGTATTTCCCTAGATATCCTTAATAAAGGGGCTAGTATTAATAGCCTAAACTAAAACATAAGACTTTATAATACTCTACTTTTAAGTAACTATTCGTATTGAATTCATACTTACTTTAGTCTTATAGTTTATAGCTCTATACTTTATCCTACTCTATAAGACGTATATTTCTATAACCTATAATAAAGCTAGTATATATATAAATATATATTTCTAGTTTAAAACAAATATAGCATTACTTAAGTTACTAGTATTATACTATTATCTACTTAGTATTAATAGAATTAATAGTTCTATTTAGTTTATTATTTATTATTTTTAAAAGTAGAGGTAATTAGAAAAGCTACGAATCAATATATATTTACTTATATTTCTACTTTTATATTAACTCATTAATGTAGTATTATTAGAGTTTCTATAGTTTTTTAGTTTCTATTATAATATCTCTAGTCTTTGGAATTGAAACTTTAAGTTTCACTATTTCTCTTTTTCAATCTAAGTATAGTTAGTAGAAATAAATAAAAACTTCTCATTTCTTGAATTTAATCTAAATATATCTAAGTTTTAGTATAGTACTAACCTTTTAGTATGATGTTGTATAAGTAACTAGTATTCTTTTTGTTATATTTCTTTAGATTTGTATTCATATAATCTTTCTTATGTTTCTAGTTTGATATATTATTTGTAAATAAATATAATAAAATGAGCTTCAATAGATTTGTTTTCTAGGTTACGTTTTTAGTTTCTCTATTCTACTTAGAGTTGAAGTGTTAGTTTGATAAACTTTTATTAGACGTATTAGTTAACTGTACTATTTAGTTAGATTTATTAACTATTTTAATAGTTTTAATCGAAATTTAATTCATTTCATTGTAAACTCCTCTTCTATTATTCTATAATTATATGAAAGTAGCTTTTCCTGATTTGAGGTAACTTAGATATTACTAATTATTTAGCTAATATTGAGTAAAAACTATTATCTATTCTTTATAGGTTTCTTATTGAATTTAGATGTATTTTTAATATACTACTATTTATGATTATATAGTTTTCAATACCTTACTTCTAATATTTACTTAGTCTAGTCTAAGTTGGAATAGTACTTATAATAATATTTAGGATTACATATTGAATCTAGTTACTAATTACTACAAAACTAGTAACTACTTAAACCTAAGAAATATAATAGAAATTATTCTACTTTTTCTTCTCATATTAGAAAATAAGTATTTTCTTCTCAATATACATCTTATATAAAGCCTTCTAATACTTATTCCTTTCTAATTTCTTTAATGTACTATTAGTAAAGGTTTATATTAGTACTAAACTCAAGGTTATTTCAAATCTTATATAATAAGTATTTTTCCTAAGAATACTTTCTTCTAAAGTAATTACCTTATTATTAATGTTATTTTACTTATTGAACTCTTAGTAATAGTATAGTATGGATATAGTATTAGTAGTTTTACATCATATTTCTATCAATCTAAGTATTTAGTATTAGAGTTTATTGAAACTTATATTAAATCTATACCTTTCAAGCAGCTATTTTCCTTAAAGTTGGTTGTTATCTAATATATTTACCCATACTAGTTATTTAAAACTAATGTAGAAAGAATAGAATTATAAGAATATAGCTAAACGCTTTAACTAAGAAATGTCTAGATATATAAAGAAAGTTAATATGTATATAGACTATTAGTTAAAAAGTCTAAATTATGATCTATTGACTAAAAACCTTTTCTAGTATTTTAGTAATTATAGCTAGCTAGTTATTAAGTAAACTATATAGTCTTATTAGTATATCTTTATAAAATCTTATCTACTTCTAAAATAAAACTCTATATTACTAATAGAAACATTCTTTGCTATTAATATAAACTGAATTATAATTTCTATATAAATATAGCAAAACTTAACTCAGTTTTATTTATGAACAGTTTTGATATAATAATTAAATGTAGCTAATATAAAAATAATAGATATATAAATATAGATATTTCTAATATAACTAGATACCTTTTACCATTTCTATAATTGTATTACTATAATAATATTTTCAAATATCTAGTGATTAGTATAATACTAATATACTAATATTGAAATAATATCTAATTAATACTGAGTCCTTAATATTATTAGCTTGAAATGATAATATATAAGTTAAGTAGATAATTGTCTTTTAGATATTTATAAGCTACATATTAATTATAATATTTAAAATAATTTATAAAGGCTTATTCTGATAGAATACTAGCTTTGATTGTTATAATGATGGTTAGATATTTCTATATCTCTTATATAATTCTCTTTCTAAAAATAGCTATATAGATTTGAAGCAGAACTTAATTCTATTATAGAAAAACACATATAGAAGAGTAATAAGTTATAGAATACCTCGCTTTTAATTTCTTATTTGATTTTATCTTTAAGAGTTTTATAAAGACTATTAACTCAACAATCTTGATAGTTACTTTTAACTAAACTTACTAAATCCTAGCCTAAATAAGATTTCCTCTATATAGATTATTACTATAAAGTCTCACTATTATAAAGTTAAATATCAGAACTAGAAGTATAATTATCTTTTCGGTTTCTTTGGTTACTTTTACTCTATACTTAGAATAGTATCTAAGTCTTTTACCTTATATATAGATTTAACTATAGATTTTACCTAATAATAGTATTTGTATTAACACTAATTTAAAACTAGTTAAAATAGTAATGAAACTACTTATTATTATAGATAATTATACTACTAGTTCTAATATTTATCTTTATAGTAATAGAAGACTTCATAGTAATAATCTCTATAGAAAGAGTTTTATGAAAATTAAAGTTTGATATATATAGCTAAATGTAACTACTAAGGTTATAAAGTCAAGAAGTTTTATTCTTTTCTTAAAGATAAAATAAAACAGAATACTTATAAAAGCTAGGTATTTGATAATATATTATTTCTTTTTATGAATATAATTTTATAATAGAACTAAAATCTCCTTGAAATCTATATAGCTACTTATAAAAAAATAATTATAAGATAAATATAGAGATATCTAGTTATAACTATTATAACTAAAGCTATTAGTATATTAAATTGAGTTTCAATACAATCATTCTGAATAATATAATTTATAAATAGTTTATAGCTATTTAAAAGAAATTTCTATATTTATCCTAAAGGTTACTATATTAAGCTCATAATATTAGAGACTTAGTATTAGTGAGATAATACTTTGATATCAACATTTTACTGTAATACTAATTACTAGATATTTTGGGGTATTATAGTAATATAAATATAGGGGTTTTAGAAACTATCTAGTTATATTAGAGATATCTAAATTTATAGACGTATTATCTATATATTAGTTTTACTTGATTAATATATTAAGATTATTTGCTAATAGGAATAAGCTTAGTTCTAGTGTATATATATATATATATATATAGAAATTATAACTTGGTTTATATCAGTAGTAGAGAACCTTAATATTAGTAGTATAAAGTCCTATTTTAGAAATACACAAGGCTTAGTAGGGATATTAAAGTTATAGATATCGAAGTTATAATATATATTTGAACAGAGTATTTATAGTTGATAGTAATTAAATATATCGAGATATTCAAATAATATATTAATAGTTATAAAAGTATAAGGGTATAAAAGTATAAAAGTATAAGGTTATTATGGAAGATATTATTAGTTATATGTTATTGAAACGGTTAATATAAAGTAGGTATATTAGTTATTATAACTATAAGGGGTTTAGGTTGACATTAACTAGTCACTAGCTATAGTAGCTAGTAGGGGGGAAGGATGCCTAAAGTTATATTTTAAAGGGTAATAGTTATAATAGAGAGTAAGCTATTAGTCTTTCTTAAAATTATCTATAATATTAAATAATTCTATTATTATTTTAATTAATTATAAGTTAGTATTAGTATTAATAATATTATTAAGTAAAGTTTACTGTTAAATCTATATCTAAAATAAAGACTTTAGATATTTTTCTAAGCATAAAGTAAAAGTGAATAAATCTATTTAGTATCAATAGAACTAAAAAGATTAATAGTACTATTCAGTCTACTCTTCTAAAAAGTAAGAGTAGTTAGTAAGGCTATAAGTCTATATATATTTACTTATATATTCTATCTCTTCTTAGTTTACTAGTATAATGTGTTTAGAACTTCTACAGTGTTTGAACCTTTATTATATATTTCTAACTTTTAGATTTAGAATTTCAAATTTCTCTATCTTTCTTTTTCGGCTTAAGTATAATTAAGAGAAATAGATAAAAGCTTTTCTCTTATTTTAATTAAATTTAAATATAGAGTTTTATATATTTAGCCCCCCTGCTTAGTAGGTAGCTTTACATAACGCCTAGTAAATAATCTCTATAATAGGAAAATACCTAGTTATATATTATAGCTTATATATATCTCTATAGGTAAATATACTTAAAAAGACCTAGTAGTATAACTATTAGTTTAGACCTAGCTCTAACCTAGAAGCTAGTATAAGCCTTATAATAGTCTATATAGAGAGTTATAGCTTGATATACTAATAGTAGCTTCAAAGTATTAAACTTACCATAATAATACTTATAATATTAACTCATACTAGCTAGGTACTAATAATACTACTAATATATCTTAATAATACTAACTATAGATATAGAAGAGAGCGATGGAAGACTAGCTAACCATCTTATAATAATACTACTAATAATAATAATAATAAGAACTATTATTAGACTTAATTCTTATAATCTCAATATAAATATCGACTTTATAAAAGTTATTAATAACTATAAGAACTATAACTATTTTTATAAAAGCTTAAAAAAACTAGTTTTATATAAAAGCGACTTTACTATTCTCCCTAGCCTTTTTAAAGTAACTATAGTTATATTTAGTTTTAATATATTATTAGAAGATAAAACTATTAGTAGAACTAAAAAAAACAAAATTAAAGTAATAAAGAAGAATCTAATGCCTAAAAGTAAGATGTTCAAAGATAATTCTAAATACTTTAAATATATTTTAGAAGTAGCCTATTGGGTATTACTTTTTTCTGAAAAAGTATATATACTGAAGTCTACTTGTTATAGAAGTCGTCGTTAGCTAATAGTAAGGAAGGCTAAAGATAGCACTATTATAATAACCTAAAATTAAATATGTTGCGGGACTCGTATGCTATTAGTATAACCTTATTGTATAATATTCAAAAATCTAAAGTAACTATAGCTATAGCTATTAGTATAGGGTAGGTTGGGGTTGGGGTCCTAGCTAGGAGCTAAATGTTCTCTGTATGAAGTCAAAGACTTATCAAATTTAAATATATCAACATTTTAATATAGTACTAACTACTTGGCATAATATTATATAAGTAATTAGTATTTTCCTTACTATATCTCTTTAAACTTCTAACTATATAATTTCTGTTATATTTTTAAGTTAATATATTATAGGTAAGTAAATATTATGAAATTAGTTTAGATAAATTTATTTTCTAGGTTAGCTTTATAACTTCTTTATTCTATTTAGAATTAGAATATTAGTTTTTTAAATATTTACTAAATATATTGGCCAATTGTATTATTTAATTAGATCTAATAATTATTTGTAATAATTATAGAGTTTTATATGTTTAGCCCCCCTATTTAGTAGGTAGCCTTATATAATACCTAGTAAATACTTTATATAGTAGGAAAATACTTAATTATATATTATAGCTTATATATATCTCTATAAGTAGATATACTCAAAAAGACTTAGTAGTATAGCTATTAGTTTAGACTTAGCTCTAAGTTAGAAGTAGATATATATAAGTTAAAAAATGATAGAATAATAACTAAGTATATAACTTTACTACTATAGGCTTTATAATAGTTAGTAGTAGCTTTGAAGTATTAAAGTTACTATATTGGTACTTATAATACTGATTTATACTAGCTAGGTACTAATAATACTACTAGTATACTTTAATAATACTTGCTATAGACATAAAAGAGAGTAATAGACTATAGCTAACTATCTTATAATAATACTAATAATAATAATAATAATACTTTATTTTTATAACTTTAATATGAATATGAATTTTATCAAAGTCGTTGATAATTATAAAACTTTTTAATTACTTCTATAAATATCTAAAAAGCTAGTTTTATATAAAAGTAACTTCATTACTCTCCCTAGTTCCTTTAGAGTAATTATAGCTATATTTAGCCTTAATATATTATTAGAAAATAAAGCTATTAGTAGAACTAAAGAAAATAAAATGAAAGTAATAAAGAAGACTGTAGTATCTGAAAGTAGGATATTTAAAGATGATTCTGAGTATTCTAAATATATCTTAGAAGTAGTTTATTATATATCCGAAAAGGTATATATATCAAAGTCTATTTATTATAGAGCTTGTTATTAGCTAATAGTAGGGAAGATATAATTTGAAGTTAAATATATTGTAATTTAAAGACTTGAAGTAATTATAGTTATACTTATTAGTATAGGATGGGTTAGAATATAGGTCCTAACTAAAAGCTAAATATTCTCTATATAAAGCTAAAGAGTTTTAATATTGATAATTCAATTATGAACTTATTTAATTATAATTTCCTTTCCTATGATTCTATAATATATAAAGGTAGTTTTTTAACTTTCAGGTAATTTAGATATTACTAATACTTAGCTAATTATCAAATAAGAGTTATAGTCTATTTTTATATGCTTCTTGTTATTCTTATGTTTACTTTTAATATATTACTATTTAGAATTAAATAGTATTGAATACTTTACTTATAAGATTTATTAGATTTAGTCTAGATAGCAATAATAATTATAATCGTAATAGAATCACTTATTAAATCTAAATATTAATTACTAAGAGATTAGTAATTATCTTGACTTAGAACATTTGATACAAGATACTTTATTGTTTTCTTCTTATACTAAGAAACAGTTATTTTAGTTTTTGAGATGTTTCCTATATAGAAGTTTCTAATAAGTATCTATTATTTACTTATTTAATATATTACTAATAAAGGCTTATATTTATATTTGCCTTTAAATCCTTTTAAATAATATATTAGAAGTATTTCTCTTTAGAAATATTATCCTCTAGGATAATATTATATTATTAATAATATTTTACTTATTTAAGTTCCAGAAATAATATTCTATAGTATTCATAGTCTTATTATATATTTCTATTAAGTTAAGTATTAAGTATTAGAGTTTATTAGGATTTATATTAAGTTTATACCTGTAAGATAGCCATCGTCTCAAAAATTAGTTATTACTTAACATTTCTATCTATATTAATTACTTAGGAATTACATAGAAATAATACTATTATGAGAGAATAGCTAAACGTCTTAATTAGAAAGGATTTAAATATATGAGAAGAAGTTATATTACTATGTAAACTATTATTTAGAGGATTTAAATTATACTCTTTTAGCTAAAGGTTCCTTCTAGTACCCTAGTAGTTATAACTGACTAGTTACTAGGTATATTGTATAGTTTTATTAGCATATCCCCATAGTTCTATATATAGATTTAACTATATATTATGCCCAATATTAATTTTAATATTAGTCCTAGCTTATAATTACATAGAACAATTATAAATATACGTATTATTATTATAAACGATTTTATCTCCAATTTTAATATTTAATTCTATAACAATAGAAAGCTTTATAATAATAACCTATTTACCAAAAAGTATGATTAAGACTGAAGCTTGATATATATAGCTAAAGATAACTAATAAAGTCATAAAACTAAGAGCTTTCTCAAACTTCTTAAAAATCAGATTAAGTTAAATGTCTATAAATATTAGACATTTTATAACTCATTGGTTTTCTAGATGTTTTATAATTTGGTTCAAACCTCCTTCAAATCCATATAGCTACTTATAAAAAGACAAATATAAGAGGAATGTAATAATATTTAGTTATAATTATAATAAATAAAGATATAACTATCCTTTAGTAGAATTTTATATATTTACCGCCTTACCTAATAATTAGCCTTTTATAACACCTAATATAAACTCTCTATAATAGAAAAAGAACCTGATAATATACTATAGCCTATATATATCTCTATAGGCAAATATAATAAAAGGATCTAGGCATATAGCGACTAATTTAAATTTAGGTATACATTAGAGTCTAATATAGACTATATAAAAGTCTTTATATAATAGCTTCCAAATACTAAACTTACTATAACAATACTTATAATATTAACTTATACTAATAATACTACTACTAGCATATCTTAATAATACTAGCTACATAGACAAAAGAGAATAATAGAAAGCTAGCTAACTATGCTTCTGTTTATCCTGTAAAATATGTTATAATAAATCTAAAAACTATAATTAATATTAGTATTAATAGATAGATTCTATATATTTAGAAGGAACGTTAAATATATATTGTATAATATATAATATTAAGTAGGAAGAGCTAATAGTTTACTTTCTACTATATCTATTAGTAGATATATTACCCCTAAAATATAATTTCAGCTTTCCTACCCCCCTATTAACTACTATAGCTAGCTCCTAGTTAATCTAGAGCTAAACCCCTTATAGCTCTAATAGCTAGTATATCTATCTTATATTAACCTTTTTATAGATAATAAATAACTAATAACTCTTTTTATAACAACTTTATACTATTATATTCTTATATTTTCATATTTGTATAGCTATATATAATTCAAATATCCTAAGATATTTAACTACTACTAATTATAAGTATTGTATTTAAATATTTATTATAACTTTAATATTTACAATTCTAATATCTCTTTATAGATTTAGCCTTACCTACTCTTAAGATAAAACTTGATATTACTAATATAAAGGTTCTCTACTATTAATATCCGCTAATTTATAACTTTTATATAAATATACTAGGGTCTAGTTTGTTTTAATTGATAAATAATCTTAATAAATCAAATATAGCTAATATGTAAATAATACTTGTATATATATAGATGATTCTAGTATAACTAGATAGCTTTTAAAACTTCTATAATAATATTGATATAATACTCTAAAATATCTAGTACTTAGTATTATGATAACATATTAATATTAAACTATTATCTAATAAATACCTAGTCTCTAATATTATTAGTTTAGTATAATAAATTATAAAGTAGCTAGATAATATTTCTTGTAATATTTATAGAGTACTTATTAATTATAATACTTAAAATTATTCTTATAAAGGTTTATTCTGATAGAATAGTAGTTTTAGTTATAATCATTATGACTAGATATCTCTATATCTATTCTATAGGTTTCTTTCAATAAATAGTTATATAGATTTTAAGGAGATTTTAGTTCTATTATAAAAGATATAGAAAGGTAATAGATTATCGAATATCTAGTATTTATAAATATTCTATTTTATTTCATTTTTAGAAAGTTTGCAAAAACTCTTAACTTTATAACCTAAATAGTTGCTTTTAGTTATATATACTAAACTTTAGCCCAGATACAACTTTCCCTAATTATTACTATAAGGTCTTCATTATTATAAAGTTAAAGATTAGAATTAGAGGTATGATTATTTGTAATAATTAGTAATTTCTTACGATTTGAATTACTTAATTAGTTATATTTACTCTATACCTAGAATAGTATCTAAGCTCTTTATTTTATATGTAGATTTAACTATACATTTTACCTAATAATAGTATTTATACTAATACTAGCTTACTAATAATTAAACTAATAGTAGAATTACCTATTTGTATAGATAATTATATATCTAGTTCTAATATTGTGATGAATAAATAATATGGTATGTAGTTTGAATATAGGTTGTTAAAAGGTATAATCTATTGAAACTAGAATGAAACGTTTAAATATATATAAATAGAGTAGTTAGGTCTTATATAATCTAATATAGCTGCCTGGCAGGCTTTATACTATATTTATTCTTATATATCCCCCTAGTAGTAAAGCTACTAGAAATAACCTTATATTTTGTAAATTGTTCTAAATAGTATACTATTATAAATAAAAATAGGTAAACCTTCTTAAAATAGCTTTTAGAGCGCTTACATAACAGAAGTAATTCGTTATAATAAACTTATTGTAACTTGTTATATATTTAACTATTTCTTATTTTATTTTTAGTAAGAGTAATTACTTAGCTTTTTTAAAAATTATAATTTATTCAAATTTTAAATATTATCAATAACTTCTTTATTATTCTCTACTCCCTAGTTTCTTTCTTTCTCCTATATATTAATATTTTCAATAGTTATCTTTTTATACTTATTAGTAGTATATATTAATACAATAAGTTCTATATATTAATCTTTAATATAAATAATAATTATCAGTTATTATTAATATTCTAATTATAGTTTAATCTTATTGAGATTGAAGTAGTTGATAATAATGTATTTCATATTACTATTAACCTCTTAATATATTTTAATTTAAATATTTTATTAAGCGACTTTATACTAGTTTTCACTTTATTTACCCCTAAGTCTAAAGGGATATTTATCAACTCTAATTAGAAACATATTTAGAAATTATAATTTAAAGTTATAATTAGTATTTTCCATCTTTACTTTATTATTAATAATACTTCTCCTACTTAAGATATTCTTTTTTATTCTTTTTAGAAAGTTTGTCTTATTTAGTATTTTCTTTCTAATTATGTATTATCTAATTAAATTTAAAGTTATTATGTTTCTTTTGTATTTCTTAGTATTAATATTCTTATTAATCTTATTAATTTTCTTTATAATTGTTTAACTTTTAAGATTTAAAGCTAGATTATTAATATTATAAATATTTATCTAGTTAAAATAGATTTAATATTTGAATAATAGTATAAAATTGAAGTATATTAACTTAAGTTATATATTTAGTTATATTTTATTAAGTTTCCTAAGTTATTAAAATGCTGAATATTTTTACCTTTTTTTAAGTTTTTAAAATATTTAAAACTAGTAATATTAAGATTAGTATTTTAAAGAAGATTACTATTATAATAAAGAAACTTATTAGAATTAAATATTTCTAAAAATATCTTAACATAGTTCTTATTTTATTTCTTGTTTCTAAAGATAAAAAAGATAATCTAATTAGTAATCTTTTAGTTATTAAAGAGGAATAGGATGAGATTGAATTTATTATTAGTAATATTAAGAATAAAGAGGATAATGTTAATAATCTTATTAAATATCTAAAGAAGTATATTAAGATTATATCTAAGTTTATAAAGAAGTCTATTTGAATGAGAAATTAGGAAGTTTCTTCTAAGATAAATAATCTTAAATATAGATTTAAGAATATTAAATATTAATTAGTTAATCTAGATAAGAAATCTATTATTATTAAGTATATTCTTATAAAATCTACTCTTTCTGAAAAAGGTAATTTAGATACAATTATAGAAAGGTATAATATTTAACTTTTTAGAATAAAAATAATTAGTAATACTTAGCCTATTTAAATTATTCTCTATATTATTTATTGATTTAATATTAGTTTCTCTTATAGAAATCATTTATATACTATTAGGGTTAGTAATTAAGGTTTACTTTCTAATTATTATTATTAGTATAAGATTAAATTGACAAGATTTTATATTCTAATTTTTAATAAAACCTATAAGATATTTAAAGAATATCTTACTACTTTGTAGATTTCTAATAATAATAGGATAAGTAATTGAGCTTGAAATTTGAATTCTCAACCAAAGTTTTTAAAGTTGGAGAATAAAAAGGTTAAGAAGGTGAAAGATTTATTCTAATTGAAATTGTAATCCAAATGGTAGAAAAAGTTTAAATTAGTCTTCTTTAAGAATAAAAGTATTTCCAAGTCTATTATTAGAATTCTCAATATTATATAGTTTATTATTATTTAGCTATCTTAAGTAATACTACTTATTTAAATTCTTATTGTTAATCTTATCTCTAGAATTTCAATTATTTTAACTAAATTTTCTATTCACTAAAATTCTACATTTTCAAAAGTTACTAGAAGATTTAAAGATTAGAAATTTAAACTGAAAATAATTTCTAATAATTTTAAAACCTAAAATATTAACTTGAGTATTCTAATAACTAGTTCTAGTAGTTTTCTCCTATCTTTTAAATAAGCTTTAATATTAGCTTTTCTTAGAAGATATAATTAATTTTCTATATTTCTCTAAGTTAATCTTCATATATTAATTACTACTTCTTACTTACCTATTTAGAATTCTAAATTCAAGTAATCTATTTTAAATTAAATATAAGTTTAAATAGAAAGCTTTATTTCTTATAATTAACTTAAAAGATTCTATCTACTACCTTCTAAGTTTCTATATAAATACTACTAAGGTATTCTATTAAATAGTTAGACTTTAGGACTATAGATTACTTATATATATTATTTAAATAATTAAGAATAATTCTAAGAACCTTACTCATCTATTTTAACTAGTTTTAAGAATATTGTATATAGATCTATAAAGTTAAGAAGCATTCTAAATTATTTAATCTTTACTTAAATTAAATCTTTTATAAATCTATCTACTAATATTTTATCTATAGGTATATAGACTACTTTAAAACCTCTTCTTAAATATGTTTAGTATAATTATATTTATTAAATATCTATGTATTAAATTCCAATAGATAGACACTTACTATTTAAAATAATTAATCTAATAGTTTAATAGTCATTATAATAGATATTCTAAATATCTCTAACATTAAACTTAATATTTCAAAATAGCCTTTTTAGTATTATAGCTTTTTTTAAAGTATATTTAAAGCTAAGAAGTTTTATTTTAATTATTAATATTACAATAATACTTTCTTAAGTAGCTTGCTATTAGATTAATCTTCTAAATAAAAAGATACTATAATTATAATTTAATTTTTGAATTTCTTCATAATTTATAAAAGAAGTATTTCTAATAATTAGTAGTAGTTAAGTTTCTTATTAATACCCCCTAAGTTTCTAAACTATAGTACTAAGAATCTTATCTTATACAAATACTAAATTATATAATTAATAGTATCTTAATATACTTAAGAAAGACTTATAAAATATCTTAAACATAGACAATATATAAATAAGATATCTAGTTATATTATAAATAATATGTAAAGAATTAAATTTATTTCAATCTAATATATATAAATCTCTTAAAATATAACTTAATTACTATTTATAGTAAAAGATACTACTAGAAATAGCATTATAAGAGTTAACTTATATTTAAAACTAAAGTATCTTATAATTTTAGTATTATATATATTATAGACTAAATAAATCTTATAAGATTTTTAACTTGTTACTATTAAAACTTCTAAAAGATACTTAATAGGACTTTATTCCTTAAGTTTATAAAGTTATTTTATATTTATAATAATCTTAAGAGTATTTGTTTTAATTATCTTATAGTATAAAATAAGAGGTCAATTTATATAGAAGAAGATATAGATATTTAAACTTTTATTTTCAAATAAATAAAGCTCTTCTAAGTATAATAGAAACCCTAATGACTTAAGAGTAATATAGAAAGCTTTATATCAAAAAAGGGTATATTTCAAAACTTATAGAAAGCTTATTTAAACTTAGTATATTTCCCTATAATTTTAAGTCCATTTAGTAGTTCAACTATTATTAGAAGTCTATTAGAATCTTTGATAATATTTAGAAATATATTAATAATATTAAACTATAAGACTTCAAAATTAAATTACATTATAATTATTATAATTATTCAAAATGTTTAAATAGCTAATATTACTATATTTATAATTTATAATAAATCGACTAATTATATATCTCTATATATATAAATCCTCGCCTTATATTACTTTATATAATTATCTATATCTATCTTATAAGTAAAAATCTATTTAAAAAGAAGGAATTTAGTTTTAATATCCTAGCAATCTTTTTCTCACTAAATATTCTTTTCTTTTAGTTTTATAATTTTTATTCTTACTATTTTAATAAAGGACTTTTATAGTAGCTCTAATAGGTCAGGAAGATCTTTCTAAGTTTTTAATAGTGTAATTAGTTATTTAATATATATTTGAATTTTAGTAAAAGCAGTTTTTTTAATACTATATTTTGAATAATAAGGAATACTATTTAAAGGTTCAGACTATCATTATGAAACTTCTATTACTAAGTAGATAAATAAGTATTAGTAAAACCATCTTATTTATATTCTATTTAATATAAAATACTGCTATTATATTCTTTTAAGAGTATTATATAATTATCAATGTTAATTTCTAGTTAAAGTTATCATTATTATTTATTCTTATACTCTTAGCTTATTTTCTAAATAGTTCAATTTACTGTCTTAGTTTATTAAGATTTAAAATTATATTTTAATCTTCTCTAAGTTAGCTAAATAGGAGCTTTAAAATAATTACTTCTATACTTATTTAAAATAAGTATTCCTTCTTAACTAGCCAGATTCCTAACTTTAAATATATTATCTAGTTTTCTAACTATTAGTATATTTTTTAAGTTCTAATTATTACTAAGAATTATTTCTTTCAATTAAAACTAATTAGAATTCTAAACTAGTCGTAATAGTTTAAATATTAATTTAAATATAATTAAACCTTTTTTATCAGTTTTAAAGACTAATTTTAAACTGAACTTTATATTTCAAGTTATTCCTAGTACTAATAGGATAGCTAGTTGGAAAAAGGTTTCCTTATTAGGTATTCTTATTATTCTAAAATTTCTCATTCTTTTAAGAATAAAATCTTCATCTTCTTTAGCAATTAACTTAGCTAGTAGTTTTATAACCTCTTTTATAAATACCTTATATGAGTTTTATCTTAAGTAAAATCCTATCTTATTGAATTTGATATTTTAAATAATAATAACATTCTAGAAAATAAGGATCTAAATCCTATAGAAATTATAAGTATTTAGAATATAGCCTATTAGGTATCTAATATATCTCCTGGATTTAATTTTAAACAATCTTTTTATAATACCTTATTGATAGTATGTTTTAAATAGATATATTTAATACTTATAAGTATAAATCTATTCTCAGTAAAATTATAAATCTTAATAAGAATGTAAAGTATATTCTAGTATTTATTAATGAAAATACCATTTAAACCGGGCTTTTTTGATTCTATATAGTAATTTCTAGTTATTTCAAATATTTAGAGATATATTATATAGTATAACTACTATCTAAATTAATTTAACTTAGAGTTTAAATAGTAGTCTTATAGCTTTTTGTATTTTTATTCTTTAGGTAATTAGTCTTTTTCTAGTATACTTACTTATTTTAACTAGCCTTTTAATATAAGAAGGAAATAGCTTGAAATTAATCTCTTACTTTATTACTTATATTTAATAACTAGTTTTTCTATTAATTATTATTATAATTCATTAGTATCCTATAAAATCTTATATATTAAAAAACCTCTCTACTATTTTACTTAATTCTTAGATATTTTCGATATTTAAAAGATTGAATTATAAGTTTTATTAAATAATATAAATAAAAGGAAAAGATTCAAAAATTCATCTTTAATAATAAGTATTTAGGAGTTACCTATAAAAGCTTTAGAAAAGTTGCATAGATCCTAAGTAATATAGTAAAATAGATAAATTAAATATGATTTTAAAGTTTATTTAGAAATAAGCTATTAAGAATAAGCTTTTATATAATAAGAGTAATCTAATTACTTTAGTCTTATAATTTTTACCCCTAAGTATTAAAACCTAAATGGTTAAGAGTAATCTATTCAAGGTATTTTATTTAAAAGTATTATATATAGGTATTATTAATTTATATTTTTAGAAGAACTATCTTTAGGTAAAGTTAAGAGAATAGTATATTTAGAGGCTTTATAATAATATTTAAACTATTTAAATAGATGTAAGATAGTTCAAAACTAATTTATATTTAAGGAATATAAGGTTATACTTTCTAAACAACTAGCTTATAATAATAGATTATTTAATTAGGCTGAGTTTATCAGTATAATTAAGGTTTATAGACTAGATTTTGGTCTTATTGAGAAGTAGGGTTTCTGAAATAATATTTATATAGATTCTTTTAATATAAGCTATATTATCTAATATTAAGTCTAGTATATTCTTATTATTTAGACTATGAAAGATATTCCTAATTATTTACTTATTTTATCTAGTTATAAGGAAGTTAGTTAAATTATATTGAACTACATCTATCTTTTTATTTAATTTAAAAGATTCCTTTTTAAAAAGGTCTATTAAGTTAGTAATATAAACTACTTTCTAGCTATTAAACATTATACTTATTAAAAGTAAATAAGGTTTTTAAATAGTTAAAAAGATCTTAAAGGGGATTTTAATTAACCTTTTAAATAATAAGAAGTTAATATTGATATGAATTGAGTTAGAACGATAATAGTTACTATTATTAGACTTATTATTTTAGGGAGTTATTTTAACTTTTAAGATATCTAAAAGTATTTCTTTAGTTTTATTAATATATCTTTTAGAGTTTAGCTATCTCTTTATTACTAGCTTCTAGTAGAATATATAGAATTTTAAATTATCTATTCTATTTATAATACTATTTAAAATAATAAGTATTATCTAAATATATAGGAATCTTATATATAAATTTATAATAATATATTTAATATATTTATAGTCTTCTAGAAGGTATAAGTAGCTTTTGAAATTATATAGATATTTTAGTTTTAGCTGAGATATTTTATCTAATTTTCTTATAAGAATAGCTAATATAAATAGTATCTTATTATTAATTTGGTTTGTATTAAAAGTCTTTGATCTATTTAAAGTCATATACTTCTCAGGACCCTTTAAAGGAAGCTATATCTAGTAGTTAGCTCTTACTTTATAAACCTTATAGATACTACTAGTTCTAAAGAATTATTAAATAGAGGAAACCTTAAGTAGTAATAATGTAGTTAGTTAATACAATAGCTAATAAATAGAAGGTATATATATACTTATATCTATTATAATTACCTTTTAGGGGATTATAGTTAGTTATATAATACCAATACTAACTAGCCGGTAGTACTTATTACTAGCTATTAGTAGTTATTAGCTATTTATAGCTACTAATAAGAGCTAGTAGCTAGTAGTAGTTATTATACTTAGTTTTTATAACTAGAAGGTATATAGTTACTAGTCGTAGTTACCCGCTGCAAGATTCAAACCTACTACTCTTACTATCAAATAGTAAAAGCTAGCTAGACGTTAAACTACTATATTAAGTGGGTATAGTATTTTATTATAATCTTTTATTGAGATTTTATTAATATAAGATAAAGTAGAGAAGACTTCTCTATATTTAGCTAGACCATTGATATCTAAATTTAAAGTTTCTCTCTTAATAATATTTTAATATCAAGTTATAATCTAATTAAGTGAAATACATTAACTAAATACTTAAAGTTACTTTTTAATAATAAGAATTTCCTATATTTTAGGAATCTAATATATAACTATTTAAAAGTAGATAATATACTATTAATTATATTATATTAAACTAGAGATATTTAAATTCGCTTTTTTAAAGATTTTCTTATATTCTATTCTAACTTATTACTATATAATTAAATCATTCTAAATATATTACTATTTTAGAACTCTTAGAAAAGCTTAGAGAGAGATATTATTATTATCAAGGAATTCTATTTAAATAAGTATTAATAGACTATTAATAATTGTTATATTAATGTATATCTAAATTATATTATAATACTTTTTTATCTCTCTGAAGTCAGATTCTTAGATTATTTCAAGTTTGAGATCTACTATATAATAGTTAAAAATATTTTTAGTTAAAAGAATAAAAGGTTTAATATCTTTAGGTATCTATTAGGTAGTATTTTCTTTGATAAGTTATTTAATAAAGTTGAATAGATTAATTAGTTTTAAGATATTAAGATCTTGCTTACTTTTTAGATTGAAGTATTTCTAAATGTTTTAGCTAGTTATATAGAATAATAATATAAATTTATTAATAGTTGAAATTAGAGCTATTGAGTAATTTTATTATTATATTAATACTACTAATAATTAAGTATATTATTTTTAAGCGGTTTATTAAAGAACTAATATAATAGATTAAATAGGATTTCCTTTATATTTATTATTTAAAATTATTTTAGAAGGTAATTAAATATTCCCAAGCTTATAATTATAATAAATAAATAATATAATATATAGTCTGAATATAAGTTATTGAAAGGTATAATCTATTCAAACTAGAATAAAGCGCTTAAATGCGTATAAATAGAGTAGTTAGGTTTTATATAATCTAGTATAGCCGCCTAGTAGGCTTTGTACTATATTTATTCTTACAAATACTTAACCTCA
This sequence comes from Colletotrichum orbiculare MAFF 240422, assembly GCA_000350065.2. Lineage (NCBI taxonomy): Eukaryota > Fungi > Ascomycota > Sordariomycetes > Glomerellales > Glomerellaceae > Colletotrichum > Colletotrichum orbiculare. The sequence goes on from AMCV02000007.1 coordinate 2,295,851, forward strand.
TAATAATAAGAAACTTTATAGTAATAATTAGGGAGAGTTTAATTGAAGTTAAAATTTAATATATATAACTAAAAATAACTATTGAGGTTATAAAGCTAAGAATTTTTATAAACCTCTTGAGAATAGAATAAAATAGAATATGTATAAAAGCTAGGTATTTTATAATCTATAATTTGTCTATAATTCTTTTAATAAAACTAAAATCTCTTTAAACTCTATATAGCTATTTAAAAAAAATTATAAGATAACTATACAAATATCTAGTTATAACTATTTTAATGAAAACTATTACTATATTAAATTAGGGTTTTATGTAATTATTCTAAATATTATAATTGATAAGTAGCTTATAGATATTCAGAGAAGGTTATCTAGTAATTATATAAATCAATATATTAAGCTGATAGAATTGGAAATTAAATATTGATTAGATTAGATCTTGATATGAATGCTTTATTATAATACTAGTCATTAGATACTTTAGAATATCTTAATAATATAATTAACGACGTTTTAAAAGTTATCTAGTTATATTAGAAATATTTACATCTATATAAGTATTTTTGATATATTAGTTATATTTAATTAATATATTAAGATTATTTACTAATTAGAATAAACTAAATCTTATTTTATTAATATAGAAATTATAAGTCAGATTATATTAATAGTAGAGAACTTTTATATTAATAGTATTATTGATTTACAACTAGTTAACGTCGTAATCGCGTAAATGGTGTGTAACTAGTTGTCTCTATTCGTAATATCTATATCTAGGTTATAGAGCGCACTTATACACTATGAGGATGAATCTACATTATAATCCCTCTATTCTCATTAGCCTAAATAAGTAAGTCAACTATTTAGTTACCTACTACTACTACTTTAGCCACCTTAGTACTATATTTAACCTAATATTAGTAATACTCTCTTTTATAGCTAAAGTATGTTAAATACTAAAACTAGTATAAAATAGAAAAGTAGTAAAGAACGTAAAGGTAGTATAAAATGTAAAAGTAATATAAAATATAAAAGTAGTATAAAATTACCTCTAGTCATATAAATCCCTTTTATTACGCTAAAAACTGCAGAAATACTATAAATAGTATTTCTCTATGAAATATACCTCTTATTTGATACTATATTGAATACTTTAAGTTCTTACTATAATATACTTCTTTCTTTCTCTATTACTCTCTTCTTATTATTTTATACATCTTTTTTTTACTCTTATCTCTTCTTATTACTACTATTAGTAGTTCTTATAATCTATCCCTCTATCTATATTATTACCTTATTTATTATTATAAACCCTTTAAAGATTCAATTATTAGATTTCCTAGTTATATTATTTATAAAGTTTTCTTTACTATTAATCCAATAGATCTTAAAGATTTCCTTTTATTTATATATTTATTAAAATACTATAATATTAATTATAAAATACTTCCCTTTCATCATACTTAATTTCATAACATATTTATAAAACAGTATAAATTAATATAAATTACTATTGGTATTACTAGTATTTTTGAATATTTAGCTATTTACCTAGAAATAGTAGAAATTATATATTTTAATCTGAATCTTATAGTTATACTATAAATCTTAAGAATTAGTATATTTTATATGGTTCTTTTTAATCTAGTAAAAAGGAAATAGATAATATTACTTTTAAATTTAAAATTATTATTATCCTTATTCTTTTCCTCTATCCCTTCAATCATAATAAATCCTAAGTAAAATATTATATTTTTACTGTTAGTAAAAAGTCTATTAATACAAGTATAGAACTTTATCTTTCTAATATTAGAAAAGATAAATATTAAGTCTTATTCTAAGTTATTCATTTACTACATAAAATACTTAATAAGTTTTCAAATATTTTCCTCTATTAAATCTTAGTATTCAGCTATAGTAAAAAACCTAAAATATATTTCTAGTTAGTATATAAAACCTATATATACCCCTTATATTTATTACTTAATATAGACTAATTTTATTTTACTAAATATATAATTAATAAATCTAATTTCTTTATTTTTGCTTTTTGAAATAAGGACTATATTATTATTATTTATATAAATTGTTATACTTCTATTAAGTATAAAAGACTTATTATTTATAAGTATTATCTCAAGCTTTATTATAAATTCTATCTATTAGAATTCTTCTTTCTCTTTATTATTAAATTGATATAAATGAAAGCTAAAAGTATAATCTATCTATATATTTATAATATTAAAATATACGTTATTGATAGAAATTATAAAATATAGATTATATAGTAAAGGTTTTATTCTTAGTCTATCTTTATAATAATTAGAATATATTACATACTAATAGATACTTAATTCTATAAAGCTATATCATAACTAGATAGTAATAATAATAACACTTTCTAAATTTAACTAATATAAATTAATAGGTAGTTTTACCAATATAAAATAGTATAATTACATTTCTATTTATATATGTATATTTAAGTAATATTATACAAGTAGATTTCTATAAACATACTAGATTATGG
>AMCV02000007.1:2298457-2322202 GCA_000350065.2 Colletotrichum orbiculare MAFF 240422
TTCTTGCTTAATTATTAAAACTTTTGATAATTAATTATAATTTCTTACATAGTATATTATTAGTACTTTTAAGTTTATTAATAAACTTATCACTAAACATATTCATTTACTTATATTTTCAGATAATAAAATACTTAAAATATAATACTTTCTTTACTAATAAGGTTTTCTATTTTCTTAATATATAACTTGTTAAAAGGTTTACTTGGAGTTATAGTAAGATTATATAAGTAAAAACTAATAGTCTTACCGAGTACTTCTACTTCTTTTATTATAAAATGAATATTATAATATATAATATTAATAAAACTAGCCTTTATAATATAAATATTATTCTTACATAATTATTTGATTATCTTAGCTTTCTTTAGATATTACTATTATAATCATCCTTTTAATAAAACTTCTTTTTTGATTTTATTATTATAAAAGCTTGAACTATTATTCTTGTCTATTTGAAACTAGTAATATAATTTGATTATTATTATATACAAAATATCGAACTTAATTTCTATCTCTATAATATATATCATACTATTAATTAAAATAAACCTAAAACATTCAGTCTAACCTTCTTATTTTTAATAAATATATATATCTAATTATAATACGAACTAGCTAATAGATCTAACAAAGAAAATATTATATATACTTACAATATGTAAGATTTAATACTATAGATAAATCTTATATATTTCTTCTATCACTTTTTAGATAATTATTATATATATTATTATATCTCGAAATAGTAGTAATAATATATTAAAATATAAGTATACTTTAAAAATAGGTAATGTTAATATAAAGCTATTAGAACTAGTAGTATGTTTAATTATTTTAATCATTCTCTAGAATACTTCTTCTCTTAGTATTTCTAGTATTGTATTATATATAATCTTATACGTTTTATATAAGAAGGTATAATACTACTTAATCTTATTAATATTATTATAAGTTTTAATTAGTATAATCTTTATTCTCCTATTTATATTATTAGCTTTTGTTTTTAAACTTTTAGTCGTAAAGTATCATTTTGTATTAATAATAATCTTCTTTAGAAAGTTTTAATATATATCAAGTTAATATTGTTTTATGATATACTATATATCTTTAAATCTTTAGCTTTATACAGAGAACATTTAGCTCCCAGCTAGGACCTATACTCTAATTTACCCTATACTAATAGCTATAGCTATAGTTACTTTAAGTCTTTAAGTATTATATAATAAGGTTATACCGATAGTATATAATATGATATATTTAACCTTAAGCCTTCTCTACTATTAGCTAGTAGCGACTTCTATAATAAATTTCAATATATATACTTTTTCAGATAGCTAATAGGCTACTTCTAAGATATATTTAAAATATTTAGAGTTATCTTTAAATACCTTACACTTAGGCGCCAGGTTTTTCTCAATTACTTTAATTTTGTTTTTTTAGCTCTACTAATAGCTTTATCTTATAATAATATATTAAAGTTAAATATAACTATAACTACTTTAAAAGAGTTGGAAAGAATAGTAAAGTTACCTTTATATAAAATTAGTCCCTTTAGGCTCTTATAAAGATAGTTATAGTTTTTGTAGTTCTTAATGACTTTTAGAAGCTTAATATTTATATTGAGGTTGTAGGGGTTGAATATAGAAATAATTCTTATTATTATTATTATTATTAGTAGTATTATTATAGATAGCTATTAAATTATACTTCAAAGAACGGTTGGCTAATCTATAGTAGTCCGTCGCTCTCTTTTATATCTATAGCTAGTATTATTAAGATATACTAGTAGTATTATTACTAGTATGAGTTAATATTGTAAGTATTACTATAGTAAGTTTAATACTCTAAAGTTATTACTAGTATATCAAACTATAACCCTCTAAGTATTATAAGACTTATACTAGCTTCTAAATTAGAACTAGGTCTAAATTAGTAGCTATACTACTAGGTTTTTTAAATTATATTTACCTATAGAGATATATATAAACTATAGTATATAACTAGGTATTTTCCTATTATAGAGATTATTTACTAGGTATTATATAAGGCTACCTACTAGGCGGGGCGCTAAATACGTAGAACTCTATGCTATATATCTTCTATGGAAATATTCTTTATAAGTTTTATAATTATAAACATTATTAATATATGAACTATATACAATATAAGTTTATTACTATTAAAATATATAATATTAATAATAATCTCTATATTAAACTTATAATTATCTTTCAAGCTAAGTTTAAACTAATATAATACTTTATTATTTATTTAGCATTAATAGTAGTTTTGTATGATTACTTCAATCTTACTTATAATTACTATTTAGCTTATTTAGTTAAAAATATTATTCAGTTTTTAGATATTAAAAAAGCTAAGTCTCTTATAAAGTTACTATTTTCTATCTCTATAAGGAAGTTAATAACTTTATTATAGGTTTTTTCCTATATTAAAAACTATAAATACTTATTAGATCTTTCTATAAATAAAGATATTTCTTTTATTTAATTTTATTATTAAAGTCATTAAGATAGATATAGAGTTAATCTATATTAAAAAGACTAAGAAGAAATAAAGTAATTATTAGTATAATATTAAGATTAATATCTCTAAAACGTATAGAGACTTAAATTATAGTAAGACTTATTAAACCTTATTTAGTCCTAAATCTTATATTTGTTTATAGAGTAATCTTATTAAATTTGATATTAAATATAGTCTTCTAAGAAACTTTTAATTAATATATATTCCTTATAGATAGTTTTCTTATTTTTATATTTCAGAAGATACTTTTAAATTTAACTTTAGAAAGCTTTAAAATTAGGAAACTTTATAGTTTGATTAGTATTATAAAATGATAATAAGTATAATTCTACAAAAGCTCTATAAACTTCTTAAGATTAGCTATTCTAACTTTACTATTAGTTATTATAAAGTAGATTACTATGAACTTTCTTTCTAATATTTTATTTATATTACTACATAATACTTCTATAGCTATCTCTTTTAGTATATTATTATTAAAAGAAGTAGCAATCTTTACTATTAATTCTATATTAATAATAAATACTTTCTTAAAATGTAATGTTTCTATTCTATATTTCTTAGTAATATATTCTATTAATTACTATTCTATTACTAATTTTAAATATACTTAGTAATTACTATATATATTTCTACTTTAAAGTCTCTTATAAAATAACTTTAAAGTATTACTATTACTTATTTAATATAAAGCTTAATATAGCTATTAGTAGTCAAAATATTAGCTATACTTTTAACTATTATATATATAATTAGCTAGAAATAGATTGTAATTTATTATATAATTACTTTTTACTTAGATTATTATTATTAGTTTTCAAGGATTTCTATAATCTACTTATATAGTTTATTAATCGTTAGCTTTATTATATTAATATAATTATAGAGAATATTGACTATACTATATATTTAGTATATAAGTATATATGTAATTCTTTGTCAACCTTCTCTTATATACTTTGAAAGTTTAAATTAATATATCTAAATAAGTTAATTCTAATTACTATTACTTTAAATACTTTAATTATATTAATATAATCATAATCTTTAGTAAATACTGTAAGATTTATATTCTTCTACTCTTTATAGTAATTATAATAAACTATAAGAGTTTTAAATTTATCTCTAATTATAATAACTATTTAGATAGTTAAGAAGTTATCTTAGATTATTGTAACTAATATCCTATAATATATATATACTTGCCTAGTTAATGTATTATTAAATATTCTTCTAGTAGAATCCTACTTAATATTATAATTAATATATTTAGTAATACATATCTTAATCTATCTTCGAAAATAATATATGTTTTACCTATATACATATTATGTAGTTAATATACTTTACTAAATAATACTCTATCTTTCTTATATAGTTAGTTAAAAATAATATATTACTTTAAAGGTATCTAATAGTTTCTTTTAAAATATATATAAAACCTTAGAGGTTTCTATAATCCTAATTATTACTTTTCCTAATTAAAACTATATCTTATAAAAAAGCCTTATAATATAAATATTACTATAAGCTTAGTATCAATATATTCCCAATAGTTAGTATTAATAGTATTATTTAAGTTAGAATTACTTTTACTTTTAAGCTATTTAGTATGGAAGGTCATTATCTTAGAATAAGTATAAGTCTTCTGACCTTTAAAAGTTATTTATTATATCTTAAGTTTTTCTTAATTTCTTATTTTAATAATACTAATTCTTCTAGTTAGATTTGATATTACTTTCTATTTATTAAGTTAATATATCTTTCTTATATAATTCTGAAGTAATTATAATATTCCTTTCTTTATTATATTAAAATATACTTCTTCTTACTTTTAGAAAGCTTTTTAATAAGTGTCTTATATATCTTTAAAATAGAAATCTTATTCTTTCTATACTTATATATAGTAATAGATATATATACTATTAATACTTATATCTCTATTAGAAAATATGCCTCATTCTCCTTACTATTTAAATATAACTTTCTAATATATATTAATAAGTATTTATATCCTAATTTATTCAAATATTCTTTCTTATTTATTAGTATAAGCCATTATATTCCTATCACTCTATATTTCTCTAGGACTATTAATAAAGTCTAGAGAAGAAGATATGATTTAGAGTAATATATTAAAAAGGTATCTATAATTAATATAGTTTTACTATATTGTAACTATTAATATTTCTCTAACAAATTATAGCTTTAGAAGTATATATACTTATTAGATAAATTATAATTATTAAATAGAAATCTCCTTCTAATACAACTTTATATATATTTTCTAATCTAAATTCTTAAAGGTCTCTTCAAAAAAACTAAATATACTTAATAATATATATAAGAATAGTATAATTAGTTAGAGCTAGAAATAAGGTTAAAGTTAATATAGTTATTAATTTAATCTACTTAGTTATAACTATATAAATATACTATTAGTAGTAAATAGAAATAATAAAAAATACAAAATGAGTACTATAAATCATTATTATATATAGCTATTAATATATAAAGTGATATTTCTTCTTAATATCCTATAGAAAGTAGATTTAAGAATAAAAGCTCCTATACTTATTAAATAAATAGAGTTTTATACATTTAGCCTCCCGCCTAATAGGTAGCCTTATATAACGCCTAGGAAATAATTTTCATAATAGGAAAATACCTAGTTATATACTATAACTCATATATATCTCTATATGTAAATATAATTAAAAGGACTTAGTAGTATAGCTATTAGTTTAAACCTAGTCCTAACTTAGAAATAGATATATATATAGGGGTAAAAGTAATAAAATAACAGCTAAGTATACAAACTTATTAGTATAAGACTTATAATAGTTAGTAGTAGCTTTAATATATTAAACTTACTATAGTAGTACTTATAATATTAACTTATACTAACTAGGTACTAATAATACTACTAATATACCTTAATAATACTAGCTATAGATATAGAAAAAGTCACAGACTACTATAGACTAGCCGACTATCTTATAATAATACTACTAATAATAATAATAATAATAATAACAAGAACAAACTACCCCTAGCTACTATCTGTTACTATACTTAACCCCTATAACTTTGATATATATAAAAATCTTATAAAAGGTATTAATAATCATAAGAATTATAACTACCTTTATAAAAACCTGAAAAGGCTAGCTTTATATAAAGGCGACTTTACTATTTTCTCTAGCCTTTTTAAAATAGCTATAACTATATTCAGCCTTAATATAATATTAAAAGATAACACCATTAGTAAAACTAAAAAGAAAAGATTTTAAAATAATTAAAGAAGAATCTAGCGCCTAAAAATAAAAGATTTAAAAGTAACCCTAAATACTTTAAATATATATTAGAAGTAGCCTATTAGATATCTAAAAAAGTATATATATTAAAATCTATTATAGAGGTCGTTATCGGCTAATAGTAGGTAAGAAATAATCTAAGGTTAAATATGTCGTAATTCAAAGACCTAAAGTAACTATAGCTATAGCTATTAGTATAGGGTAGGTTGGAGTATAAGTCTTAGCCGGGAGCTAAATATTCTCTATATAAGACTAAAGACTTCATTAAATAAATAATACTATCTACTTTATCTAATTAATATAAACTACTCTTCTCTTATATTATCTCTTATAGTTATATTTCTTCTTTATGCCTTAAGTTCTACTGTTAACTATTAGATATCTTCTTATTTAGATTTCTAAAATACATAATAATTATATTTAGCTACATAGTTATATATCTAGATATTTATTTAGTATTTCTTATATGATTTAATAAGTAATATCTATTAGTCTTCTCTATTCTTAATATATACGTAAATACTTAGGGAATACTTAGAAATAGGGATAATAAATAACAGTTTTATCATACCCTTAGTTTTAATATTATTTATTATCATACTATAAACTTACTAGTTCTCTAGATATCCTTATAGGATACTTATTATAGATATATATTATATAGAGGGGAAGTATTATAAAGATATTTATTATTATTTTATATTACTAGTTTCTTTATATTACTTCCTAAGATCTCTTTGTTAAATAAAATAAAACCTTTTGTTTAAGATTCTTTTAATCCTCAGGTTATTATTATTAGAGGAAAGCTTATTATATTATTATAGTTATTAAGTTAATCTCTTATTATCTCTCTACTTAGTAAATATATATAAGATATTAGGGGATAGTAGTAAAAGATAGTAATTTACTATAAATCCTTCTCTCTTATTTATATTAATCTTATTATAGTTATTATTATATTCTTACTTTAGTAAATTAGTAGAAATCTAAGTTTTTAGTTTATTATATAACAAATATGAATTATATTAAGTTAATAAATTATTATTAGTTCGCTTTTCTTTCTTATTTTTAATATATAAACTTCTAGAAATTATATTAATACTTCAGAATAATATATAATTATAATAATTTTAAACTACTTATTTTCACTATATAGGCTTCTAGAAGGTTTCTTAAGAAATATTATAATTTCATCTCTTTAGGTTATTCCTTACTAATCTATAGTTAAATAGTAGTAAGTAATACTAGTAGTCGTAGAATACTACTAATTAGTAGTAATTTATAATTAGTAAATATTATAGTTTATAAATTATATAAATAGTTTATAACTAGTTATCTATATTTAAAATATCTATATCTAAGTTATAATATATATATATATACTACGTCTTATGAGAACAAATTCATATAATAATCCTTCTATTCTCATTGATCTAAATAAGTAGGTTGACTACTTAGTTACCTACTACTACTACTCTAGCTACTTTAGTACTATATTGAACGTGATAAGTATAAAGTCCTATACTAGGGATAAGTAAAGTTTAGTAGGGTTATTAAAGTTATAGATATTAAGGTTATTAGGAATAACTTCAATAGAGTATTTATGATAAGTAGTAAGTAAATATTTTGAGATATTTAAATTATACATAGTTATGAAAATATAAAAGTATAAAGGTATAAGGTTATTATAAAAAGAGTTATTAGTTATTTATTATTTATGAAAAGGTTAATAGAAGGTAAGTATATTAGTTATAACTATAAGGGATTTAGGCCTAGATTAACTAAAGGCTAGCTATAATAGTTTGTGAGAGAATAAGAAAGCTAAAGTTATATTTTAAGAGGTAATATTTCTACTAATAGTCGTAGTAGAGAGTAAGCTATTATTCCCTCCTATTTTGATTAGTTATAAGCTAGTATTAATATAATTATTACTATTAGGTAAAGTTTATAATTAAATTTAGATATAGTATAAAAAGCTTAGATCTTATTCTAGGTATAGAGTAAAAGTAACTAAATATTATATTAAGTAAATAGTTTCATAAGTGAAATCTTAACTAGATAATATCCTAATATTAATATTTCATTATAATATTAGTTACGATATAGTTTGAAATTTCTTTACAGTATAATAATAGAAACTTTCAAAGCTATTCAATTATATTACAAATATCTATGTTCATGTAATTACTTTTTAGATATTAGTAATACTTCATTTATTAAGATTATACATTAATAAGAATATATTAAGTCTGTTTATATTTATATAAAATACTAGATTAATTTATATTAATCATAGTAAAGTCCTATATTAATAATATAAAGTCTTGCCTGAGGAATAGATGAGGCTTAGTTCAAAGAATATTAAGATTATAGATAGTAAAGTTATGATAACTATTCAAATAGAATATTTATAGTTAGTAGTAATTAAATATCTTGAGATATTTAGATTATATATATAGTTATGTTGGAGGTCTTTAATCTATTTAAAATTATATACTTGTCGGGAACCTTTTAAAAGAAGTTATACCTCACAGTTAGATCTTACTTTATAAGTCTTATAGATACTATGAGTATTGAGAAACTATTTGAATAGAGAAAACCTTAAATAACAAATATAATTAGTTAATATAATAGCTAATAAATATATAAAGTATATTATAAAAGAAAGATACAGGTTTATATTTATTATAATTACTCTATTAAGAATTATATTAGTTTTATATTATTAATACTAGCTAGCTAATAGTATCTATTACTAGCTATTAATAGTTACTAGTTATTTACAAACTATTAGTAAGAGCTAATAATTAATAGTAGTTACTATACTTACTTTATATAATTAAAAAGTATATAACTATTAGTTATAGTTGCCTACTATAGAATTCAAACCTACTACTCTTACAAAAGAATGATAAAAGCTTAGCTAGATATTAAACTACTATATTAAGTAGGAATTTAAATTATATATAATTATAAAATTATAAAAATATAAAGATACAAGATTATTATAAGAGAAGTTGTGAGTTATTAATTATTGTAAAGAGTAATATGGGATATATATATATATAAATTATAATTACAGAAAGTTTTATTTTGAGTTTAGTAGAAACTAGCTATATTAATTAGTAGAAAGATAGGAAGACTAAATTTATATTTCAATAAGTAATATATATATTAATAATTATAATAGAAAGTAAACTATTAGCTTCTCTTAAGAAAATATTGATATTTATATAATAATATTTGAATAGAAAAAATTAAATATTGTTAATTTCAAGATTTAAGTAGCTAAAATCCAACTTCTTATATACTATTAATTATATATTTACTATATTCTATTTATTATGAAATAGTAATCAGATCTTATAATATAAAAAAATACTTAGATTATATAGAGTATTAATAGATATATTACTTATACTCTACTAGTAATTAGGTCTACTACCCCTAGTATACCCACCCCGTCCTCCTCTATGATTACCTTTGTCGTAAGAGCCTCTTGGACCGCCTCCTTCCCGAGCACCTCCCGAGTAGCCATAGTAACCATTGGACCCCGTCACCGGCGGTCCAGGCTGTTGATATTGCCCGTAGCTGCCGCCGTTATAGCTACTGTGAAAGCTGCGACCATCGGGTGTACGTCCTTGGGGGATAGGAGGAGGAGGCAGATGCCCCATGCCGAACCCAGGATGGCCGGGGGGTGGCGGCTGCCATGATGGCCCCGTGGGTGGGCCAGGCGGTGGAATACCATACCTTCCAAAATCGCTATGACTGTGCTGAGAATGTTGTCTGCTGTCTCCGCTGCGCGAGACGTTGCCAAACTGATCTCCCCGCCCTCTGTCGCCGTACCCATTCCGCCTCGAAGCACCTCCGTAACCACGACCCCCTCGGGATGTCCTGCCCTTCAGCGTCTCGACGTCGCTACGATTGAGAGCTGTGGTTGGAAGGCGAGCGCCGCGCAGCAGCATAGATTTGTGGGGTTGGATGTTCACTGGGAACGAGTACCAAACACTGTGTTTCGATAGTCAGCCCTCTGAATAAAGTCGTCATCATCGGAATCAGTCAACCCTACCTTAGGGACCTGTCGTAGTCCAAGTTCGGCATACCTCCTCGCTCAAGCGGATAAACGAGGGCACCGTGAGGAAGGTACTCGGTAATTTTCTCAACGTTACCTGACAAGCCATCGCTGCTTCGCGGATTGAGTTTCAAGATCGGTGCTCCTTGTTTCTTTGAATAGAAGTTGGTTATAATCTCATCATATAGCTCATGATGAGCATCTGATAGGAGTAGCACATCCCTGCCAACTCCATTCCGCGCCATGTCCGCAGAGCTAAGCAGTGAGTATTTCTGTTCCACGGCAGCGAGCAGCCTCGGCATCTCGATGAATGGTAGAAGAGCCACACCTTGCCACGCCATCTTTTTTCCGTTGAGGTCGATCTCGAAATCACTGGGGTAGAAATCAATGATATCGCTTTCTTCGTTTAGCATCAGGTCGTGGAAGACCTCGGGAAGAGCATGGCGTGAAGCTGCCGGGAGTACACTCATGAGTTGCTCAAACGGCTTTGAAATGCGGCCCTTTTCGAACTGAATCTCCATCTTGTCCAAGTCGACAAAGTCCGCCGCAAATGGTGCGTAGTGGTACGGATAGTACCATTCCCAAGACGGACAGCCCTGGAAGTAGTACAGAAGCACCCATGAGAGACCCTCGACGTAGGCCCTGGCCACCTTGTGTCTGAACGCAGTATCCTTCCGATCAACGTGAAACTTCTGTTCGTAGTAGCGGTCAGCGTAGCCATCTTCCCACATCCGCACATGATCCACTGCTGCTTCCTCAACAGCCATTGATGCGTTGGGCGGCGCGACGCCGACATGTACGACAGCAGGTTCGGGGTCGTTGTCTGCTTTGCGTTTGCCTAGCACCGACTTCTCCTCGCCATGTTCCCCAGGCTTCTCCTCGGGCTGAGCCGTTGGGTTGGGCTTACCCTGACCGTTGGAATCAGTACGGGGCTGGACGCTTTTGATTTGATCCCTGAGGGCATTCGCGGCGGTCTTGTTGGCCATGTTGGCGTTCATATTGGAGGATCGGCCGACTACCACGTCGTGGTTTACGCCGTTCAGCCCCCCAGCAGCTGGAAAAAGCGGCAGACCAGAGGCGGCGTCATCAAGTTGCTTTGGCCGAGCATTCCAGGGGTTCCGCTCCTCCTGGAGCTTGCGACGCTTTGCATTGGCCTCCCTGCGATCCTCAGTCTCCTTTCTTCGTTTGAAAATGTTGTCTTCCTGCTTCGCTAGACCGTTGAGGATCAGTTGCGCTCGCCCGAGGTCCACGTGTCCATCTTTGGTAACATAACCGCCCATCAGCGGCAGGTTGTCTTTCCAAATTCCCGTCAAAGTGTCAATGCCGTTCTCCCGAATCTCCAGGGCAGGCAGATGAGGCAAGAAGTCGTTTCCTACGAAGCAGCACATGAAGACCCAATCATCGATTGCCCTCTCTAGGTCGAAGCGGAAGGGCAGGCCTGAAATGTTGAGCTCGATGGCCAGATACTCTCGAAGAATCGACACGTGCAACCAAATGAACGGTTTCAGGGTTGGCGCCTTGTCGTGCTCCACAGGTTCGCCTGGGTTCCCTTTGAAATCTCCGCGGCAAGTGCGAGCCTCATGGCCCTTTTGTCCGCACAGCTTGCACGTCCTAGCTTTGCTATCCTGTAAGAACACATCCTCCCGCAGAACGCGGAAGTGGGGCTCATGTGTCGCGAGACCTAGCATAATCAGATCGGCATCGAGACCGTATATTACGTGCCGCGTATTAGGATCGTATTCTGGAGAGATGCGTTGAGAGCGCACGAACGACATGATTTTGTGTTCACCCTCGCCAGGCACAGTGGCATCGGAGATGATGATCTTCAGCCGTGCCCACGCCGAATCAGTGCTGAGCTTGTACGCGCACCAGTATCTGAGGCTGGCGGCCAAGATATCCATGAAGGGGGTTCCCGGCGTGATTGAGTTGGAATCAAAGGCCTTCTTTGTCACACTCTCGAGGGTGTCATTAGGGAGAACACCACCATTTTGCTGCTTGATGAGCTTGAGTAGCTCTTGCTTGTCCTCCTCTTTTTGTTGAGCTTCTTGTGCTGAGCGAAAGCGCCGGGACCGCTGCTGGTTCATTTTGGCGCGTGGCGCAACGCCGTCTGTTTTAGAGAGAGCCAGTAAATATCCATTCGCGAACCTAAGTAAGAAAACGAGTTGGCTTACCGACAGCAATCATGAGAAGCTTCCGCGGCCGAACCATGTTAACGACGCGGTCGGTGTATTTGAAGACTTCCAACATCATCTCCTCTTCGTCTCTTGGGGGCGGCCTGTCCTCAGGGTGCGAGCAAGGGTGTACAATGCCATTCATATCGAGATAGAGATTGTCAAGTTCCTCCCCGTTGGGATTGGGGCCCGTCGTGTCGACCGGTATGGAGGTGCCATCTACCATTGTGACCGGTTGTCCTTCGATCACAGGCGATATGATCTTGGGGTACTTGTTGGAAAGCCATCGGAACGCAGCGGGGATGCCCATCTTGGGCAGATCTGATGAACAATCTTGTGCAGGTGTACCCGAGTGGTCCAGCGACGAGACTGCCGTGTGGTGGAGCAATTACGGGCAGTATCGCATACAATATCTGCAATGCGTTGACGATCCTTGAATTGTGGCGGTTGTGTCACGTATAGTCAGTCTCCCAATCGATGGCTGAGTTCACTGCGTAAGATCGAGATACAAGGTGAGCCCGCTGCGGATAACTAAGTCGAACAGCACAGCCCGATCGAGCGAAAAACAAAACAGGCGGTGGCGAGAATATAGGGTTGTCGGTTTCCTCAGGATGAATGAATGAGGTAAGGGTCAGGTTGATGTCAGGAATACCACGCTCGAGAGGCAGAGTTTGCACTAGTTAAACCTCGGGTTGTCAGGAATAACGCGCTCGAGAGGCAGAGTTTATACCAGCTAAACCTCGGGCGCCGGCGCCATCTCCACAGGCCTCGCCCTACTTAAACCACTTGAAATAAAGCCTCATATAATATATATAGCCATATTGAGTTATATATAATGTATACCAGATTTTACCCCTTAATTATATATAATAATTAAGAGTTTTATAATATTAAAAAGCTATTAGATTAAAAATATAATTTATAATGATTTAATATATTTTAAATATTAAAGTATCTATTAAAATACCTTTTTTCTATTTTTAAACAAGCTAATTAGTAGTTTATTTAGTATAATACTTTTTAAATAGAAGTTTAAATTTATAACTTATAAGAACATATTAATTTTAAAGTGACTATTTACTAAAACTTCTTTTTAGAATCTTCTTAAAAGTTACTTTTAAGTAACTTTCTAAAAGCTAAATAATATTAATTAGTTTTTAAAATATTTAAATTAAGTATTTTTAAAAGTTCTATTCTTATAGTAATAGATTATAAAGAAGATTAATAACTTTTTATAAATATTACTAAAAGGATTTATGTAAAAGATGATATAAATCTTTTGAAGAAAAATCTAAAGGTTTATATAACTCTCTATAATTTCTATATTTTAAAGATTTGAAACTATTACTATAAATAGTTAAACTAAGTCTATATAATAATTTAAATCTTTAGATATATAAATAAGGTATTTTAATATTAATATTATTATAAAGAAGAAGATATAGTAATGTAAATTACTAACTTCTATAATTATTTTAATATTATAAATAGCTTATATTTCTAAAATACTATTTTAATATATTATAAAAAACTTTCATCTCTTAAACTTAAGTATTCTACTATAATAATAATAATTAAAGTAAGATTTTAAAGATAATAAGATAGAATATATAAAGTTTGAATAGTGAATTATATTTTTATTATTATTATAATATTTTAAGCTTATAATGTTATGATTTTACTAGCATTCTTATTAATTAAACTTTATATATAAGACTATAAATTCATAACTTAAAGCTATTTAAATTCTATATTTCTAGATAAAATTATTTTAATTATTCTAAAAGTAATATAATACCTTTTTAAAATCCTTTTATATAAGAAGATTAATTATAGTACTTTGAATATTATTATAAAAATTCTAACTACTATTTTAAATATTTAAAATAATAAGAAATATTCTTTGAATTTAAATAAACCTCTATACTTTCTAAAAGATAAGTTAAACTGTATTTTAATATTTATGGTTGTATTGAAGGTTTTTAATCTATTTAAAGTCATATGCTTCTTAGGAACCCTTTAAAGGAAGCTATACTTAATAATTAGCTCTTACCTTATTTACCTTCTAAATACTACTAGTTCTAAAGAACTATTTAAATAGAAGAAACCTTAAATAGTAATAATATAATTAGTTAATATAACATTTAATAAATAGGGAAAATATAAGTCTATTTATTATAATTATTCTATAAAGAATTATAGTTATATAATATTAATACTAACTAGCTAGTAATACTTATTACTAGTTATAAATAGTTACTCGTTATTAGTAGCTAGTAGTAATAGCTACTAGCTAGTAGTAATACTTATATTTAGTTTATATAATTAGAAGGTATAAAACTACTAGTCATACTTATTTGCCGTAGGATTTAAACCTACTACTCTTACTATAATAGTAAGAGCCAGCTAGACGTTAAACTACTACATCAAGTAGGAATTATATTTTAATATATTACTATTATATATACTTTTAATTAACTTATAAAAATTAAATATTAAGTATTTTGTAAGAATATAGCTAAAGGCTTTAACTAAGAAAAGTTTAGATATATAAGTAAGATCTATATTACTATATAGACTATTATTTAAAAAATCCAAATTATAATCCTTTAGTTAAAAATTCTTTTTAATACTTTAATAGTTATAACTAGCTAGATATTAAATATATTATATAGTCTTATTAATATATCTTTATAACTATCCCCCCCTCTAAGAACTTTAATCTCTAAAGTTATAATTATATACTCTTTAATATCTATTATAAAACTTATATATTATTACTAACTATTTATTATATAAAATACCTCTTTAATACTAGTGACTATTCTACTATAAGACTATTATTTATTTAAGCGATCTTTTATAGTCTAAATAATAAAACTAATTTTTATTATTAGTATTATTAGATTCTAGTTATTCTTTCTATTATTTGTAAATATATTTATTATTATTCTAATAACATATTAATACTTTTAAACTTTATAATATTATTCTAATAGGAATAATTCTTAAAACTCTACTATAATCCTTGATATTATTTTACTATATACTTAATAAGTATTATCCCTTTTTTTCTTATAATATCTTATTATTTTCTATATTTCTATTTATACTATTTTTATTCTTTTAATACCTTTCTGTATTATCTTACTAGTTATTCCTAGCTTGTTATTTTTCTTTTTTCCTTTTTCTTCTTCTTTTTTATTATTAGTATGCTATATATTCTATAAAAATATCCTATATTACTATTATTATTACTATTCTTTACGTATTTATTTATAATAGTAAAAAAGCTACTAATAAAAGTTTTTTCTATCCAAAACCTAGTAGCTATTTATCTTACTTTAGTTATCTACCCTTACTTTACTTTAATATAGAAAAGCTATTCTATATTACTAGTAACTATATATTAAAATATCTCTTTTATAAGAAGGATAGATAGAAATACTATAATATAAATCTTTTTTTCACTATATACTTACTATTTATATCAATTTCTACTCTTTATATTTTATATAAATTATATAATATTATTTAAATAATATTAAATTAGACTTTTATCTATTGCTAAATATTTAAGTAAAAGGTTTTGACTTTTAAATATAAAAATAAGTTACTTTATATTCTTACTAAAATCTTAGTAAAATAGTAATATATAAGTAATATTATTTATAACCCCCTTATAAATATATAGAAGAAAAAGCCTAGTTTAAAATATCTTCTCTTTTAGGAGATATTAGTTATCTATAAGTATTTGAATATTATATATTCTATTATTTCAAATTCGTTAGATACTTACCTAATTATTACTACTAATTAATAGAATAACTTAATATTCTAAAATCTATAGAGAAAGTATTTTACGAATTATCTACTATGTAACCTACTTATCTTTATAATAATAATCTTACTAGTACTTTAAAATAATAACTTATTTATTTCCTTAATATACTTTATTATACCTTAGTATTTAAAAATACTAATACTCTTGCTATCTTAAGACTACTCTAATTTAATAATAACTTTTACTATTACCTTACTAATTATTCTAAATATAATATATTTAAATATCCTATTACTATTACTAGTAGTTATTTTATTCTTTATAAATCTAATATTACTACACCTTATAATATATATACCTCTAATTTACTATTATTTACTACTAGTAAAAATAAACATAGTAATAATAATTAAGATAATAATAATAATACAAATAGAAGATCTAAAGTTTTGAAAACTTCTTTATAACCCCCTTACTATACTAATAGTAATAATAATATTACTATACTTATTATAAATAATTATATCTCTTCTATTAAAGTTTATGTAATGAGTTTTTAGTATTACTTTATTCCTAGTAATACTATCTTACTTAATATTTAAAAAAAGCTTATAAATAATAATAT
Organism: Colletotrichum orbiculare MAFF 240422; assembly: GCA_000350065.2. Lineage (NCBI taxonomy): Eukaryota > Fungi > Ascomycota > Sordariomycetes > Glomerellales > Glomerellaceae > Colletotrichum > Colletotrichum orbiculare. The sequence goes on from AMCV02000007.1 coordinate 2,314,974, forward strand.
TTAAATAGAAAGACCTCTTATTAAAGAATATAAGATTTATTCTAATATTATTCTATCTGTTTTTATAACTTCTATATCTAATAGTTATCAGTCTACTATTAAAAAGTCTACTATTTTCAAAACTACTATTTCTAAAAAAACTATTCTAATGAAAAGACTATAACTACTAAAAAAACTCCTACTACTAAGTAGGTTGCTATACCTTTAGTACTTATTATACTTATGACGCTTATTATACCTATAGTATTTATTATACTTATAGTACTTATTATTCCTATAATACCTATTATTCCTATTATACCTATAAAGAAAATTAGAGATACCTTTATAAAAATACGCCTAAGCTTTAAATATAAAGATTATATTATTTATATATACTAGCCGAATTATTAGAATATATTAATTGTTTCTTCTTTAGAGATATACTTCTTAGAATAATATTTAAATTATTTAAATAATTAATAGAGTTATTCTTCCCTCTATCTTTAAAATATTATTACTAAATATTTAATATTAATATTATATTAATTATCCTACTTCTTATGATACTAAATTATCTATTTTTCAAATCTCTAAATAACTTCCTATGTATTACTTAGGTTAATTATAATCTCCTATATATTATATTCTATAAGTTACTTAGCTTATTTTATAAAACATATTTATTATTTGTATCTCCTTATTTCTCTATAATTTCTTCTACTTCTTATTCTATAGAATTATCTTCCAATTTAGAGAAAATTACCTAACTATAAGTAAAGAAATAGGGAAAATATTCTATATATAGTAATATTATTCTAATATATATACTTTATATATTTATTCTCTTATTCTTTCTATTATCCAGACTTTAATATACCCTAATACTAACTTCTTATATTTAAATTTGAAGTTCTTTATTAATAGTCTGATAATTACTCTCTAATTATATATATATAATTGATATCTTAAGTAATATACTTTCGCCTAACCTTTGATTATTACTTATTAATATTCCACTATTTAGTAATATATTTAGTTAATATAAGTAACTTATTTTATAATACTTTATACTATGAAGTCTTTTTTACTATGTATTTAATTATCCTTAAGTAAATCTTATATAGTCTTTCTATTAATAAATACCTAGTAGTATTATATCTACTATTATTATATATAAATACAGCTTATTTAAGTTATACTATTTAGATAGTAAGCAAACTACTAGTAAATACTCTAAAGTAATACTTTGATATTTAGTATATTTATTCTATTTAACTATCTATTTATAAATAATATACTTAGTTACTTTTACTCCATACTTAGAATGATATCTAAGCTTTTCACCCTATATATAGATTTAACTATAAATTTTACCCGATAATAGTATTTATATTAATACTAGCTTATAACTATCTAAAATAGTAATAAAATTACTTATTATTATAGATAATTATACCTATAGTTCTAATATTTAACCTTATAGTAATAGAAGACTTTATAGTAATAATTAGGGAGAGTCTTATTAAAACTAAGGCTTAATATATATAGCTAAAAGTAACTACTAAAATTATAGGGTTAAGAACTTTTTCAAATTTTTTAAAGATAGGATAAAATAGAATACCTATAAGAGTTAGGCGTTTTATAACTTATTATTCTTCTATATCTATACTTTTATAATAGATTTAAAATCTCCTTAAAGTCTATATAGTTATTTATAAGAAGAGAGGTATAAAATAAATATAATAATATTTACCTATAACCCTTATAATTAAAACTATTAGTTTATTAAATTAAACTTTAATGAAATTATCCTAAAAGCTATAATTCATAGGTAGCCTATAGATAATTAAAAAATAATTATCTAGTTATCCTATAAGTTATTATATTAAGCTAAAAGTTTTAGAAATTAGGTATTAATTAGATAGTATTTTAATATTAATATATTATTATAATACTAGTTACTAGATACTTTAGAATATTATAATAGTATTATTATAAGGGTTTTAAAAACTATTGAATTATACTAAGAGTATTTATATCTATATAAATATTACTTATATATTAGTTATATTTAATATATTAAGATTGTTTACTAATAAGAACAAGCTGAGTCCTATTATACTTATATAGAAATTATAAGTTAGTTTATATTAATAGTAGAGAACTTTTATATTAATAATATAAAGTCTTATCTTAGGGGTAGGTAAGGTTTAGTTTATAATAAGGATATTAAGGTTATAGATATTAAGATTATAATAAATATTCAAATAGAATACTTATAGTTAGTAGTACTTAAATGTCTTGAGATATTTAAATTATATATTAATAATTATCAAGGTATAAAGGTGTAAAGCTATTATAGAAGAAGTTATTAGTTATTTATTATTTATAAAAAAGTTGACGTAGGACAGGTATGCTAGCTGCTATAACTATAAGGGGTTTAGCCCCAAATTAACTAGAGGCTAGTTATAGTAGTTAGTAAGAGGGTAGGAGGGCTGAGGTTGTACTTCAGGGGGTAATATATCTACTAATAGTTGTAGTAGAAAGCGAGCTATTAGCCCCTCCCTTATAAATAATATACTATTAATAATTATTACTTAATTATTCGCTTTATTATAAGTTCTTCTTAAAATTAACTTATAAAGAGTTTATCCTTATTACTAATAATACCTTCTAGAATATTAAATTAATATTCTACTTCTTCATAAAATATTACTACTAAGTCTATAGCTATTATCTTTTTCATTATTAAAATAAATATTATAAACTTTATAAACCTATCTATAATAACTAGAATAATATTATATATATTATTATTTCAATAAGTGTTCTCTCGAAATCCTAAAGTAAAACCTATACTAATTTCTTAAAATAGTCCTACTAAAATAAGTAGAAATTATAACTAACTATATACTTTATACCTTAGTATTTTAATCTTTTAATAGATTTAATATAATATTATATAGTTCTATATATCTATAACTATATTATTCCAATAGAAGTTCTATTTTATAAAATTATAAGTCTTATTAATACTTATATAGCCTACCTTATTTTTATTATAATATAAATAAATAATTCTATATCCTCAAAATTCTATATTAAGTATAATTGGTCTTCTTGAGAAGAAGAATATCCCTTTTATATTTACTAAATAGTCCTTCTAACTACTAATTAATCCTTCAATCTTTTCTATATATTTCTAATAATCTTTATTATAAGCCTATAACTTTTTAATAATTTATTTAATATCTTAAGAATCTCTAATAGAATATAGTATTTTATCTTTTATAAAACCTCTTACTACTAAATATAAAATATATTATATTAAAATAATAACCCTAGCTCCTTATAAATTCTCTTTACTTATTAATATTCACTAAGTATTCTCTATTATTCTATATATCTTTTTATATTAAATAATTATAGTTATAATTATTACTATACTTCTAGTATTCTTAATAGAGTAATACTTTTCAAAGGTTAAATATCTTCTACTTCTAAATCTAACTCTTATACTAAAATATCCTTCTTATATCTATATTATCTAAATAAAAACTTTTACTAACTCTAAACTTCCCTTAACTTTAGTAACCTTCTAATAAGTATCTATTAATAATAGCTTAATAAGTTATAATTTATATATAAAAATTAGTAATATATTATAATACTCTACTTCTCTTTTTGTATAATCTAACTATCTAAATAATCTATCTACTAAAATAATAGCTTTAGGTTAATATTTTAGATTAAAGTTAAATATTAAAAACTTATAAATCTAATAGATAAACCTTCCCTAAAAGTCTTATATGAATATTATAATAATACTCATTAAAGCCTAATAGTCTATTAAGACTATAAACTTCTTTAAAAATCTTATTAAATAATACTTCTAATAATTATAATTCTTAATAATAATTAATAACTCCTATTAACTTATTTCCTACTTCTATTCTATTTTATTAAGCTTTTTAGAATAATAAGTAATTAGTTATTATTAGCTTTCTATTCTTTATAATAAAATACCTAAGATTACTTATTATAATATATCTATTTCTATTTTAATATTCCTAATAAGGTCTTAATATTAGAAAATAGTTACTAAATAGAAAGTATCTTATAATATTAAGAATATAGATTTTATACTTTCTAGCTATAAGAAGACCTTTTTATCTATTTCTTTCTTAAGGAATATTCTAAATAATATCATTACTCCTAAGTAATTAGTAATAAATTTATAGTAAAAACTACAAAAACCTAAGAATACCTAAAGTTCCTTAAATATTTCTAATTGCTTCTATTTAGTAATAATTCAGACTCTTATTAAATTTCTTTTAACTCTTTCTTAAATAATTATATAATTTAGAAAACTTATTTTTTCTATATAGAATTTATATTTAGAAAGTTTAGTGGGGGAATATACTTTATATAGCTTAGTAAATATTTATAATAATACCTTAATATAGTTCTTTCTAATACTTATTATATATATTATAATATTATTTATATATACTATATAATATATATTAATTAAATTAATAACTATATAATTAATATATATTTAGAGAATTATGAGTATATTAGTAAGACTAAATAATACTACTATATATTTATAGTAACTATACTATATCCTAAATACTCTCTTCGAATAATCTTCTAACTTAATCCTAATATAGTAATAAATATCCTTAAGATTAATCTTTAAAATTTATATTACTCCTTAGAATCTATCTAAGAACTTATTAATTAGTAGTAATAAGTAATAATTCTTAATTATAACTTTATTAAAACTCCTATAATTGATATAAAGATATAGGGAATTATTCTTCTTTAAAATAAAAAGGATTAATATATTTACTTTACTTATAAATAGCTACATATATCTATTTACTAAATTCTCTATAATATATATTTTTAATTCTTCTAGTTATTATTTATTTAATAGATATATAAACCTATAAAATAATTTGCTATCTAATTCCAATTTAATAATATATTTCATATCTTTAAAAACTAAGATAAATTTTACTATAACTTTATTAAATACTCCCTACTTATTTATAAACTCTTTAAAAATATATATAGTTATAATAATTCTATCTCTTCTTCCAAATACTTCTATATAAATACTAAAATCTTCTGCTATTCTATTAATATATAATATATAAATAGTCTTATTATTCTTAATAATCTCTTATATAAATACTTCTAGCTTAATAATAGATATATAATTATAATACTAAATATTTATCTAGATATTTATTATGATACTTTTCTAACTTATAGAATACTACCCTGATAAGAAGTCTATATATCTTTCTAATTAATAAGTATTAGTAAATAATCAATATAATCTTTCTAAATAACTATTTAAGTCTATAAAAAAGATATTAATTAATACAATATTTCTAATTCTAATATTCAACTATTAAATCCTTCTAAAATAAGTATAATTACTTTGACTAAAACTAGTCTTAATAATATAATTAGCTACTTATTAATAGAATCTACTTATAAATATAAATCTATATCTATTATTACCTCCTTCTCCTTAATACCCTTAAGAATAATTACTAGACTTTTATTATAAACCTAAGCTTTAGGGTTTGTATAAAATATTACTATTAGAGCTCTATATAACTACTACCCTTGAAGTTTAGTAAAGAGTTTTCACCTTAAGTATAAACCTTTTAAATTTATTATAATACTATTAAAATACTACTAAAATATTTCTTATAACTAGTTTCTAATATTAATAAACTTCTTATTTAAGTTTAACTTAATAGTAAATAGTAAATTATATAAAAGAAATAGAAGATAGTAAAAAATAATAATACATATTAATATTATAAAACTCCTAATAGGAGTTCTAATAGACTAATAGTAGACTAATTTAGTAGAAGATAAAAACTAATCTTTCTAAGAAGTCTTTATATAGTTTTAATAGAATTATAAGATAGTTTTATAAGTAATATAAGTATTTTATATAAAGAAGAAATTACTCCTTATTAATACCCCTTTTAATAGTAATATTTTCTATTTTTCTATATAGAAAATAACTATATAATATAAATTAGAAATTAATTATATTTTTATTAGAAAATTAGAAAACTTCTAATAGTTCCTATAGATTAGCTTATTATTTAAAATTTAAATATAAATTAGTAACCTTTATATAATATAGGGATTTTAATATAATTAAGATATTAATACTTTCTTCTAGTATTCTACTAAGTATTATAAGAACTCTTATTATAATATTTAAACTTTTAAAAAGATCTACTATTTATATTAGAAATCTAAATAGATATTTATTAAGTTTCTTTCTAAGTTTAAATTAGCTATAGGGTAAATAAAAAGGTACTCCTAAATAGGGGATATTTAACTAAACTATTTCTAACTAGTTCTTTCTTATTAAATCTAAATAGCTACTATTAATTATAATATTAGTTAGATAGACTATTATACTATAATTTAATACTACTATATAATTATAATAAACCTTAAGATTTTTAATATAAAGTTATATAACTATAGTAAGTTATAGTTTTTATTTTAAGTAGAACTAATAGTTAATTAGAATAAAAATATATAAATAATAAGTATAGGAGTAATTTAGGCTACTTTAGTACTATTATAATACTATTATAATACTACTTCTTCTTATTATAAGAAATTAAATAAATAGATAGCTATAACTAATAGGTTTTAATTAATTCTTACTATAAGTACTTATAAAGCCTATTAAGTAGACTTTTTAATTATTTAAATATATATATAAGTTAATACTTATATATATTATAATACTAAGGATTATTTTATTACTAAATATAAACTATATCCTACCTACTTATTAATAGCTTTTAATATTAATACTAAGTTTTATAGTTAGATAAAGAGATTATAAATAATAAGGAAAAGACCTAACCTTTTAGAAAAACCTTTTTAAAACGTAAGTTAATATAACCAGTAGTAATAATATTATAATAATAGATAAAACTAGAGAAATATAAAAATAAATAGATAAACTATCTTTCTTAATTTCTATATTAATAAATAATAAGTCTTTTATTTCTATTTAAATTAATAATAGTTATAATTATTATAGAATAATTAGTAAGAAGTTTATATAATAGTAGGATTTTATATTAATTATATTACTATAACTATACTATTAAATCATTATTTTAAATATTAATTAGGAAATTTATATTATTAGAATAGCTAGGATATATATTAATTTAAAT
>AMCV02000007.1:2337631-2367979 GCA_000350065.2 Colletotrichum orbiculare MAFF 240422
AAGAAGGAAGATAGATCTATTTAGTAGTTAATATTAATAGAATTAGCTAGAATATAGTTTTAAAATAATTTATTAAATAGAAGAAAATTACTACTTATTATAAGAGTAGACTATTTATAAACCTAGAGCTTAATTATAATATAGAGAAAAAAGAGTTTTAAAAATTACTAAAAGTTTTAAGATAGGTTTATAACTATCTATATAGCTAGTATTTCTTATTAGAAATAGATATAAAAATATTAATAGCTTAGTTTAATAATATAATATTAGACCTTCTAAGAGTATTTATTATTTACTAGATATCTTAGATATAGATATTTAACTCTATAATTTATTATATTAGTAATATAGTAAATTTAGTAATTAATAAATTATCTTAAAAGCCTTTTAAGCTATCTAATAGAAATAATAAAACTAGAGAAAGAAATATAAATAACTAGATTAATAAGTAGATCTTTTTTATAGATATAAGTATATAAGTTTTTTTTAATAAGATATATTCTTTTAGTAATAGATAGTATGTAGAAGAAGTCTTTAATATAGATATTAATCTTTCTATAAGTAGTATTATAGACTTTAAATTAGTATTTCTTATAGCTATACTAAATAATTTGTAAGTCTAGTTATATAAATCTCAGTAGATTGCTTATTATCTAATAATTCTAAAGGAACTACTTAGTATTAATTCTAATTATTTTAAAGTATTTAAGTATAAGGTTCTGATATTCTAGCTATAAGACTAGCTACTTTTTATATAGGTAGTATTATATAAGCTAATATTTTGATAAATAGAAGATAACCTTATAATATAGTAGAAGATTATTATTATAATATATAATAAGAATAAGTATTATAACTAAGAAGTAGTTTTCTATAGATTATCTAATTAGTATTATTAAGTAGGTATATATAAAGAAGTATATAAAGTAGTAATGTATTATTTAGACTATTAACTTTATTAAACTAAATATATAAGTAATTTTTATAATTTTACTATTCTATATAAGTATTTATTTAATAGAATTAACCTAGATATTTAGAGAATAGATAAGTAGTATCTTATTAAAATAAGAGATAATTTTATTAAATAGCTAGAAGTATAATAACTAAATAGGGTAATTTCTAAAATTATTATAAAGTTCTTATAAGAAGAAGTAGTTATTTAGTATAGTTTCTATAGTATATTTATTATAAATAGTAAGCTGGAGAATAAGTAGTATATTATTAAGTTTAATAAGAAGTATAATATAAAGTAGTAAGTTACCTCTATTTATAACTTATAAGTTAATAGTATTATTAAAGTTAGATATTAACTTATTGCTTATACTTTATTAGTCTAAATAGTAAGGAGTAATAATAAAAACCCTTAATTCCTACTATTTATAATACTATTTATAGACTAAATAATAATTTAGATATCAATAGAATATACTTCCTTCTATTTTAAGTATAGCTATAAAGTAATAATACTAATTAAAATACTAATATTTATATAGAGGGCTTTAAACTAAGTATTAGTATAAATAAAAGAAGAAGAATTATAACTAAAGATAAAGGTATTTATTTAGCTAGATAAAGATAGGGAGAAAGTTATAAAGATAATTATAGAGTAGTATTAGAAAGTAGCAGAAGGTTTTAATACTTAGAAGGCTAATATTCTTTAAGATAAAAAATTTAAAGTTAGGGATTTTATATTAATTTATAATATAAAGAAGGTAATTAATAAGTTATTAGAATAAAAGTTAGAATATTAGTAAATAGAGTCTTTTTAAATCTTTTTATATATATTAGATTCTTCTTTATATAGGCTAGTAATTTTATTAATAGAAGAAATTTAAAGTCTAATTTATAGTAGTAATTACTTATAGAAACTTATTTAAATACTTACTAGATACTAGGAATTATTAGACTTAGATATTTATAAATTTAAACTAGAATTAGAATTAGAAAAAGTCTTTCTAATAGAAAGTAAGCTTATAAATATTAAAGAAGTAGAAAATTATTAAGAATTTATAATTTTAAAAGAGGGTAATAATATTAGAGAAGATATATTTTTAATTTAATAATAAGTATATTTATTTAGTATTTAGAAAATTACTAATATAATACTAAAAAATCTTATATTTAAGATTTATCTTTCTAAGTTAAATTTAGAGAAATAGGTAGTATATTAGGAAATACTTCTCTAGGACTCTAATTTCTCTCTAGATAATATTTAGAAATATAAATATATATTTATAGGCTTAAAAAGATAGTTTTATTTATTTTTTTTCTTTTCATTATATACTTTATAAGGAGGCTTAACTTTCTAGCTTTTAAGTCTAGAATTGTAGATTCTAAATTATTCTTCTAAGTTTTAAAGAGGGGAGGTTATAAGTTGGAGAAGATAGCGCCTTATTCCCCTATCTCTATTATTCTAAATAGTTAAAAAGACTAATTTTAGATTTTAATAGTTAGAATATTTTATTTTCTTCTTTAAATTATATAGCTATTTATTTTAATAAGAAAATTAGATATTTAGAAAAATATAATAGAGAATATAAAGTATAGTAGAAAAAGGTTTTATTTATATTTATAAATTTATTCTATAATTTTTATCTTTTTTAGTTCAGTATTTTTTCTATGAAATTAGAACTTAATTAAGAGTTCTCTATTTTATAATTTTAATTCTTTATTAAATTTTAATATTCCTTTAGATATAAGAAAATAGTTTATTTTAAAATAGCTAAAGAAAGAGATTATATATAAAGAGATAAGTAGTATATATAAAAATAATATTAAGAATGTAATATAATATCTTCTACTATAGGAAGATAATATTGAGAAGTTAGTTAAAGTTAAAATAAACTACTAATAATAACTTAGTTATTTTAAAATTCTAAGGAATTTTGAATTTAAGAATTAGAAAGTTATTATATTTACTATTTAACTAATAGCTTTTATTAGAATATATCTAATTATAATCCTATTACTATTAGACTTTGATAGAGTTAAAATTATAAGTCTCTTAAGGTTTATAGAAGAAGTAGTTAGTATAAAAAATTCTAAAAAAGAGATATATTTAAAATAAGATTTATAGATCTAAAAGATAGTTTTATTATTATATATAATATATATATACTCTTCGCAGTAGCTATAAAGTATTATATTCTAATTATTATACTTCTAGATAAAAAGGCTATATATAATAACTAGGTAATTAATAACTTTTTAGATCTACTAATTATTAAGATAGATAATAATTTAGTAGATAAAGATTTTTCACTAGAATACAAATATCTTTTTAATATATAAATAGACTCTCTTATAGTCTTATAGATTTATAAAAATATATTAGAAAGTTATTTATATAACTCGAGGCTTTTTATAAATTTAGAATTATAGTATAAGTATTATTTTAAAATATTTATTTTAAGAAATATTAATTTGTAGGAATATGAAACTAGTAACTATTTAGTAAATAAGTTAACTTATAGAAAAGAATAAAAGAGATATTAGTAATCTATAGTCAACTTAGCTAAAAGAATTAAGACTTATAAATATATACTACTTATCACTTTCTTTAGTATAGAAAGACTAATATTATAAATTAAGTAAAAAGAGTAAGATTCCCTAAGCTTATAAGACTAAGAAGTATTAGTATTCTTAATTAAGATAAAATAGTTATATTAAATTATAATTAGGAGAAGTTAATTATAGATAAAGTAAAATAATAGCTAATAAGTTATAAATAAAGGAGAGAGAAAGATTAGTAAGATATAAATTAGAAGAAGTACTTTTATACTTCTAGTTATGATAAATATATAGTTATAAATAAAGTAATACTAAAAAATCTTATTAATTATAAAAGAAGAATTCTTTTATTTAAAAAACTAATTATTCCTCTTAAGTATATTGGTTAAGAGTAGTATATTTGTAAGTTTAGAATTATTTAAGTAAACGTTTTTATATTTTAATAAAATTTTAATTCTCTTCTTAATATATTAATAAATATATTCCAACTTCTCTAAACTTAAGTAAAACCTTTATTTTAATAGATACTTTCTCTAAAGAAAGTATTATTTATCTTATAATTTAAATCTATAAATACTTTTTCTATTATTTAGATAATTCTCCTTCTTTTTTAATACTACTTAGTAAAAGTCCTATTTAATATTATAATAAGTCTAATAGAGTCTTCTACTCTTAAAGACTTACATATTTTAAATAATAACTAGTATTATTAGTAAAATATAGAGTTAGAAACTTCTTATTTATTCCTAGACTTATAGAATAGAATAAATCTAGCTCTTATAGTACTTTTAAAAGCTAGTTCTACTAAGTATATTTAGAAAGCTATAATAACTATCTTCTACTTTTTATAATTATATATAATAAGTAGTCTGGAGATTCTAATATTAATACTAAATTTTTATAAGAGTAACTTCTTTACTAGCTTAAGTTAGAAAGGCTAATAATAGTAGAATATTTACTTAGCTACTTCTAAGCTATAGGTATTAGAGATAACTATACTATAAATTAAGATAACTTTATAGAATACTTAGTTAGATTATATAACCTTATTAATTAGATTAAATAATAAGAAGTATTAATTTAAAAGATTTAATTAATAGGTTTTACTTAGGTTATATAAAATTATATAGTAAATATTCTAATTTACTATATAGGTATAAATAATAATTCTAAAGAAGAAGTTAGATAATATGGCTAGTAGTATATAAAGGAATATTTTATATTCTTACTTTTTTTATATAGAAATAGTATAATAATCTAGATAGATCTCCTAATAGACTAATAGTAAGATTATATATAGTACTATAATATATAATAAGCTAATAAGTATAGGGAAGAGAAGTTTATTAATATTTTAAGATTTATAGATTTATATATAAGAAGAAGTAAGGGAGAGTTATAGTATTTAATAATTTAATAAATTTATATTATATTAGTTATATAATACTTTAAGTAGGTATTAGTATTAATACTTCTTAATTAGGTATAATAAATACTTATTATAGTGAAGATCCTATTTAGGAGATATAGCTATAAATATATAATAGGTAATTAATAAGTTAAACTAGCCTGGGAATTTTATAACTTATTACTACTTAGTGAAGTACTTATACTAAATAGAACTATATAAGATATATAGGAGATAGATTATTAATATAATAATAAGGTTAATAAGAGGGATTAGATATTTAGAATATAATACATCATTTTTTAGATTATGAGGTTGATATTATAAAGAAGTATCTAACTACTATAGTATTAGAAGTAGTATTTAATTTCACTTTAGTAAATAAGATCTAGTCAGTAGGAGGATCTTTAGTAAAGTATTTATAAACCTTTTAACTATTTATTAAGCTTAATTTTTTTATAAAAACTATTGTTAATACTATTTAGAATACTGCCTATTAAGGCGGTCTCTTTGAAGTTGAAATTAGAAAACTTTTATAAATACCTATAGGAAGTTATATATAAAAGGATTAAAATATAGAGAAGTTGTTTTATTTAATTCCTAGTTCTTATAATTAAAGATCTAATAGAGAGTCTTATTTTAGTAAAGCTCATAAATTAGAAGTTATAATTAAGATATTAAGAGAAGGATTTAAGTTGATATTAGATAATAAGCGTCTTTTTTTAGTAGAAGACTAATACTTTAATAGTAAATCTATATAGAATTATTTATTAAGTTATTATTATATAGGCTTAGGGATTAATTAATAAGATTCTATAATATAGTAAGAAATAGTTAAATAGGGGGTTTATTTCTATAATACTAAGGGTATACTATAAGTAATAGAATATTTAGATTTTTAAAAACTTAATATACTTCTCTATTTAAATCTATAAGGTAATTCTACTACTTATTAGATATTTGAAGGAGTAAATCTGTAGTATACTAAGAGTAGTTATAATACTAATAGTAACCTATTTAAGTATAAGTAGTAACTAGTAAATAACTTGTTGATAAATCTATAGGAAGCTAATATTACTATATTTCTTATTAGTAATAGTAATATCTATTAAGTTAATCTTATAGTTAATTAGATAATAAGGAAAATCTTTTATTCTAATTCTATATAAGAAAATTCTAATATTAATCACTTTATTAAAATAGTGGAATAATTACTATAATTCTATATTAATATAAATACCTTACTTAATATAATTAAGTTACTTTAAGTTAATATTTAGATAGTACTAATAGATTTTTAATATAACTAGTTTACTTATAGCTTTTGAATAGTAGAGTAGTCTAAAATATTTATTTAAAATAGGGTATTCAACATTATAGTTTTACTATAAGTTTTAGTAGATAAATAATATAAGTATAAAAGTAAGATTCCTTTAGTCTTATATTAGATATTAGTTATTAGTAAATACTTTAGACTTTATAATAATATCTATAAAAACTTATTAATATAAAGAATAATTTAGATTTATAAGAGTTATAAGATAATAAATTACTTCTTACTTATTTTTAATAATAACTTACTACAAACCTCAAGAAGGTATTTATAAAGTTAAATACTAGTTAGATAATTATCTTAATAATAGCTAAAGGTATTAAGATTAGGGAAGTCGATATCTAAGCTTTAGAGAATATTATAAAATAAGACTTATTAGATCAATTTAATATTAACATAGATACTATATAGGAATTCTTAAAATAAATTATAAATATATATTCTATTTAAACCTATTCTTCTAATACTAGTTTACTTAGTTTTTTTAGTATTATTTCTATACTTATAAATTAATATACTACTTTATATTAATTATTCTAATGTATATAACTATATAGATCCTTCTAGCTATATAAAAGAATAATTTATAAACTAATAAGTTAATTATTAGGTTTAGATTAAGTAGAATATTCCTATTAAGTTAGTAGTTTATATATTTTTATAATTTCTAATATAGAGAGGCTAGTAATAATTTCTTTAAGAATTAATCTAAGACGATTATTAATAGGTAAATAATAAGTAGATAAGATTAACTAGTAGAAATAAAATTAGAAATAAGGAGGAATTCAAATAGTTAGGCTAGTAATAATTATAGTAGTATAGATAGATTCTCTTTTAGTTAGACTTATTATATAAGGTTTCTAATAAGTCTAAAGGGAGGATTATAATAGGCTTAAACCTAAAGCTCTTTTTATTATATAAGTAGTATATATATATAGGCTATAGGTTTATATCTATAGTATTTATCTTCTAAATAGTAACAAAAGAGATATAATTCACATATTATTCTACCCTTTAGATTTCGGAATACTACTTTTATAATTAAAATACTTTTTTATATTATAGATCTATGAATATAGTGCTCTTTATTTAATATATTTCTCTAGATTCTTCCCCCTATTTTCTATTACTATAGGATTAGGTTTAGAGGAGGTTGTTTTATTTGTTTGTTTTAATTGTTCCAGCCCAAGCAGCTAGCGCCTATTTCACTAACTATTTTAGTAGTATAATTAGTATAATATAAGTTTTCTTCTAGATATAACTATTACTAGTAGTATATTATAAATACTATTTGAAAGCTTTTAAAAATAATAAATAGTTCTAATACTAATAAGTAGGATATCTTGATAGAAAGCCTGTTAATTACTTTATCTTAATTATATAAAATATTCAGATTGGTAATAGATATTTAAAATGTAATAAGTATTAACCTACTTAAGGGGTATATAAAGCTTATAGTATTAATAAGGTAAAATATAAAGTCTACTATACAAGATATAAGAATACTTTATATATTACTCCTAAAAATATATTACTTTTAACTTCTAGTCTTATTATTAAAATTATAGTAACTATACTTTGATTCTAATATTTAAAAATAGAATTACTAATTACTCTTAAGCTTTTAACTTATTAATTATATTAGAGCTATTATTATAGAAGTATTTATAAGGTTTGTTATATTTTTTCAGTATTAGTATAATACTTAATATTAAAGTCTTCAAGTATAATAATAAGGTTTTTAGATATAAAGGTCTAAAATATAATTTAACCTCTTAAGATATATACCTCAAGCTATCTACTCGATATATTTAAAGTTAAAATAGAAGTACTAAGTATATTAGAATAATTATTAAGATATATATAAAAGCTATAAAGTATAAAAATAAACTACTCTATAAATTCTAGCCTAAAACCCTATAAATAGTAGTATTTCTTTATAACTAAATAGTAATACACTTTATAAACTAATAAATATTGTACTAAAGACTTTATAAAGCTACTTAAAAGAATAATACCATAAGGTTAGATTTAATCTACTTTTATACTTATAATTATAAATACTTTATTCTTACTATAGATATAAAACTTTAGTATAACTATTTAATATACTTTAAGAAGGCCCCGCTTGATATAGTAGTTTAACATCTAGCTGGCTTTTACTATTTTACAGCAAGAGCAGTAGGTTTAAATCTTATGGTAGGTAATTACAACTAGTAGGCATATACCTTCTAATTCTATAAACTAAATATAATAACTACTACTAATTATTAACTACTACTATTAGCTATTAATAGCTAGTAACTATTTATAGCTAGTAATAAGTATTACTAACTAGCTAGTATTAGTATTATATAATTATAATCCTTTATAGAGTAGTTATAATAGATAGATTTATATTTTCCCTATTTGTTAAATATTATATTAACTAACTATACTATTACTACTTGAGGTTTCTTCTATTTAAATAGTTCTTTAGAACTAGTAGTATCTAGAGGGTAAATAAAATAAGAACTAACTACTAGGTATAACTTCCTTTAAAGGGTTCCCAAGAGGCATATGACTTTAAATAGATCAAAGACCTTTAATATAACTACTATACCTTAAGAGGTATACTTTTATTAACTTTTTAATTAGCTATACTTTAACTAACTAATATTAAATATAGAACTTATTTTAAAATAAAATCATTATAATTTATAATATTTCTTTTGATAAAACTCTCTTTTTAATAGGAATTTAGCTTTTCTATAAGATAACTTTAAACTATTTAATTCTAATAAAGTTTCTTACTAATTATAAGAGTAAATAACTATAGTAAAACTACTTAAAATTAACTTAATTACTTATTTAAGCCTTAGTAAAAAGCTTAATAAAATAGTCTATATTAAAATAAGAAGTAGCTATAGTAATTGAAAATCTTATATCTATATAATAGCTATTTTAAACCCTTATAAAGTACTATTTAAAACTATAATATTTATATTAATAATCCTTTTAGAGTTACTTATTATATTCTTTTATAATCTTATTTATATAGATAAAACTATATAAAAGCAAGAAGTTTAAATATTTCTAAAGAGAGTAGAATATAAGAAATATATAAGGTATTATACTAGAGTAATTAAGAGATCTTTATTTAAAACTACCTTTTTAACTAATACTTCTTGATTATTTAAAAGATTTAAAATATTCCTATTTATAGTTATAAAATAATATAAATAGTTATCTAGAAGGAGTTTTAAAAGTTTAACTTTCTTAAAGTTTCTAAGATATAGATATTATAATTTCTAATAATAAATTGTAACTATAAAGCGAATGGAATATTAGAGAATACTTAAAATATAAAAAGATAAAACTCTTATTTGAAGAATCTTATAATAGACATTAAAACTATTATTAATATCTTACTTAGTAATACTTATTTATTTATATATTAAAATTATAGTAATAGCTAAGTAGGTTTATTTTAAGAGTTATATTAAATTATACTCATAAAATAAGATTAATGAGACTTTTATAAGAAATTTAAAAGTTTTAAAATACTACTACATTTTTACCTATAAACTTAATAAGTATAGGTATTTCTTAGAAAAAGAAACTTAACTAATTATCTCTAGAAATTAATAGTTATAAGATAATTATAAGACTTATATAACTATTCTAATAAATATATTATTTTAAATTCTTATAGTAATTACTAATTATTTCAATCGTTAGTAATTATATTATAATATAATTAAAACTTATTTATATATAATACTTAATAAGATTATCTATATAGAAATACTATTAAATTACTAAATACTAAATATAATCTACTATTTTAATAAAATACTATATAGCTCTTAGAAGTCTCGTCTCTTATAGTAATACTATTTAGAAATAGGTTTTAAGTACCTCAACTTTAAACCCACTATAAGAACGCTATATTACTAGTTCAAGGGGTATATTATGTTTCTTTATATTAATAACTATATACTTTTTTCCCCTTAGAAGATATATTTAAAATACTTATATCATTAGTAGACTTTCAATAGAAGTATTACTTTAAGGGAAATAAAGACTTATAATAATTCTTTGATATTAAGATTATTTAAGATTAAGCTGTATGATAACTATAGTTTCTATATGTAATATATATGAAAAAGCTTTTTAAGTATATTATAAAATATATATAATATATTAGATACTTTAAACCCTCTTTGAAAACTAAAAAACTCCTACTATAATATAATTAAGCTTTTTACGTAGAAGTTAAATACTACTAATGAGATGTCAGCTTTTTTAATTATACTATAGTTATAATAAGACTAAATATGACCTATATAATAAGCTAGTTATTATACTTTAATAAAGCCTTTTATATAACTATTATATAGAAGCTAAATAAATAATATGATACTTTAGTAAGATAAAAAGCTTCTATTTTAAGTTTAGCTATAAAGTTAGTAATCTATCTAATAGTATTATTCTTATTATAAATACTAGTTTTATAAGTAATAGTAATAATTAAAATTTTTTTAAATAGATATTATATATCTCTTTAGAAGTCTAATAGTGTAGTAAGTTAATAAATAAAATATTATTACTATTTTAATAATTAAAATTGAGTTTTTAATATTATATTAAGTTATTTAAAAGATCAATCTTATTAGCTTTCTTACTATTATATTTTAAATAGACTTTATAATAAATATATTTAATAGAAGTAAGATATATAAGTTATACTCTATTGTCTGAATCTAATATAATAACTAATATATAATATACCTTATGATTACTAAAATAATGTAACTATTTTTAAAACTATAATATATAGATATCTATAATTACTAATTATAATAAGAAGTTTTATAGAAATATTTCAAGATTAAATATATATTCTTAAGAAACCTTATAACTAATAGTTTTATAAAGCTTCTCTAGAACTACTAACTTAATATTTTTATTAATTAGATTAATATAATAGATTAATTAAACTATTTAGAATTATAATAAAAAGAAGGTTTTTAAGAGAAATACCTAATATTTAAAAATCCTAATAAGATTTTTAATTATTAATTAGAATTTATAAATCTTAAGTTATAATAATATTAAAATTAAATAAAATACTTAGGAATATTAGAAATGCTTTCTAATTAATAAGAAGTATTTAAATAACTTATAAATAGTATTATTCTTCTAATTATAAGAGTAGAAGTTTAATAAAAGTAATAAGATAATAGAAAAAGCTTCTTATAAGATATAAATAGAAAGTTTAATTAGTAGTATTTAAAAAGGCTAGTTTATAAATAGAACCTTTAAAACTAAGGGGGTATATTAAGAATAATATACTTAAGAAGTAGGATTTATACTAATTAAACCTTAAGTATTAATACTATTTCTATATATTTCGCCTGATTTAAATTATTTGAAATAAAGCTTTATATAGTATGTATAGCTATATTTAGCTATACATAATATATATTAGATTTTGCCTCTTAATTATATATAATACAGATACCAGTATTATCTCTATAGGCCTCACTTAACTTAAACTACTTGAAATAGAACTTTATATAGTATATATAGCTATATTTAGTTCCATATAATATATACTAGATGTTACTTCCTAGTTATATATAATAATTAAGAGTTTTATAATACTGAAAGCTACTAGAGTAGAAATAGATACTATATTAATTTAATATACTTTGAATACTGAGATATTTATTCAAACTACCTTATTTGACTTTTCGAAAAGTTATTTAATAGCTGATTTAATATAATACCTTTTAGGTAGAAATTAAGGTTTATAATTGATTGAACTATTTTAACTTTCAAATAAATACTTATTAAAGAAATGAAATGTTTATGCAAATTACTTTGAAGTAATTTTATAAAAACTAAATAGTATTAATAAGATTTTAGAATATTTAAATTAGGTATTTTTAAGGGTTTTACTTTTATTAGAGTAAACTATAAAGAAGATTAATAACTCTTAGTAGATATTACTAGAGAGGTTCAAATAAAAGATATTATAGATTTTATAGAGAAAGGCTTAAAGGTTTATATCATTTTCTATAGTTTCTATACTTTAAAAACTTAAGAATCTCGATATTAATAGTTAAAGTAAACCTATATAGTAAATTTTAATTTTAAATATATTAGTTAAATACTTTAATATTAGTATTACTATATAGAAGAAGATGTAATAGTATAAGTTATAACCTTTCATAACTTCCCTAATATTATAAATAGTTTATATTTCTCAATAACTATTTTAATATATAATAATATATTTTAGTTTCTTAGATTTAAATATTTACTATAGAAATAGTAATCAAAGTATAGTTTCAGAAATAGTAAGATATTATATACGAGGTTTAAGTAGTTAACTATATCCTTTCTATTATTAGAATATTTTAAATCAGAGATTTTATATTTTTACTAGTTTTCTTGTTAATGAGATCTTATATATAAAATTCTACATTTATAACTTATAGTTATTTAGAACTTATATTCTAAAGTAAAACTATTTTTACTACTATATAAATTATATAATATCTCTATAAAGCTTTTTGATATAATAAGATTAATTATAGTATTTTTAATATTTTGAGAGAAGTTTTAACTACTATTTCAAATATTTAAAATAATAAGAGGTGTTTTAAAAGTTGAAATAAATCCTTATATTTTCTCAAATACAAATTAAGCTAGACTTTAATACATTACTACTATAAATATTTTTGACTAGCTTATCAAAGTTTGGTACTAAATATATCAATTAAGGACAAAATTCAATAATTATCTATATTAAATCTAGATCTTTTAAAGAAAGTTTAGAATTTTGGATAACAATAACTATATAGTTAGTTTTCTGGCTGGGATAGCTATAATACTATATAATAAATATATTATAAAGAAAGACTTTAGTAATATTTACTCTAAGATTCTTTTATCTTTGATTTTAGTATTCTAACTTATATTTTTGATTTTATAGAATACTTTATAACAATTTAAAGAATTTATATTAGAAACCATATTTAATATCATCTCAAGCCTATACTAATCAAGAATTATAGAAATACTAAGATGTTTATGATAATTATTTAAAATAAAAGAATTAAGTTATATTCTTAGAATATTGACTTTTCTACTATTCTAACTATAAACCTTATCTTCTTTTAGTAATTATAAAAATAGAGCTCCTAGTAGAATACTATACTGACCTATTCATTCTATTTATAAAACAGTAATTAATTTAAAATTATAATTACTAACATTTAATATAACTAGTAAACTGTTAAGTATTATATAATTTATAAGAGATTAATCATTTTGATAGTATAATTAATATATAATAAGCTTTCTTTTAGATATTTCTGCTACTAGTAGTATATTATAGATATTATTCAAAATGTCCTAAAAATAATGAATAGCTGTAGTATCAATAGTTAGGATATGTTAGTAAAGAGTTTCTTAACTACTTTATTTTAGGTATATGAAGTATTTATATTACTAATAGCTATTTGAAGTATAATAGTTCCTAATTTATTTAGGGGGTATATAAAACTTATAGTATTCAAAATACAAGATTTACTATTTAGAATACAAGGATTCTTTATACACTACTTTTAGAAATATATTATTTTCAACTTCTTTTCTTATTACTAGAACTATAATATTTTATATTTCAATTCTAAGACTTATAAATAGAACTACTAATTAGTCTTACTACTTTTATCTTATTAATTATACTAAAGCTATTATAATAGAGGTATGTGAGAGTTTTACTATACTTTTTTAGTATTAGTATAATGTTAATATTAAGGTTTTAAGTATAAGAATCAGGTTTTCAAGTATAAGAATCTAAAATATATTTTTACTTCTTAAGATATATATTTTAAACTATCTATTCTAAATACTCAGCGTTGAAATACAAATACTAAATAAGTCAAAACAATTACTGAAATATCTATAAGAATTATAAGGTATAAAAATGAGCTACCTTATAAACTCTAGCCTAAAGCTTTATAGGTAGTAGTATTACTTTATAACTGAATATCAATATACTTTTTAGGCTAGCGAATTCTATACTAGAAACTTTATAAAACCATTTAAAAAGACAATACTACGATATTAGATTTAGTTTACCTCTTGACTTTTAGCTATAAAAACTTTATTCTTATTGTAAATATAAATCTTAAGTATAACTAATTGATATACTTTAAAAAGGAAATTCTTATTCATTTTTAATTAGCTATACTTGAATTCATATATACTAAGTATAGAACTTACTTTAAAATAAAGTTATTATAACTTATAAGACTTCTTTTAATAAACCTTTATTAATAGAAATTTAACTCTTTTATAAAATAGTTTTAAATAGTTTAAATCTAATAAAGCTTCTTACTAGTTATTATTACAACAGATAGATAAGTAGGTAGATCAATAGTAAAGTTATTACTATACACAACTATAAACTCAGGAGAAACGTGGTATGATAAAAGTAGTTTTCTCAATATAGAGACTTATTTAAAATATTCTTAATAATAATAGTTAAATACAAAGAGAAATCGTAATTTGATTAATAGTATATTTTACTATTTCTGACTATCATTCTTAGAAATATAAAGGTTTTGATATAGAAAGTTTATTTTAGAATTCTCACTATAACTATAATACTATTAGATTTCTAGTTATAGTTATATCATATAAACTATTATACCTATAATATGTAAAGTGCTATAACTATAGTATATTTGTATTAGTATAATATATAAACTACTATAGCTATAATATATAATATATGGAAACTTGAATATATAGGCTGAAGTATAATATATATTATAGTATAGCTATTATATATAAGCTACTGTAACTATAATATATAAAGTACTATAACTATAGTATATATAGCTTGAACTATTTCTAATACTATATAGAAAAATAAACCTTTATAGATTTATCTCATTTACTTAAGAATTACTAGAGCCTAAGAAGAAAGATAAGCATATTTCTATAGAGCAAATCCTATATAATACTTCATATAGACACATTATAAAACCCTCTATTAATTCTATTAGGATAACAAAAGGAGAACTTCTTTTTGATATTAAATTACATCTAATATCTCCGTAAAAAGTACATTTTGCTAGTATATAATTTACTTGAACAAAACCTCATAGACCTCAATATAAAGTAAAAAGAGAAAGATATAAAGTCACAAAACTTAAAACCTTTTAAAAATAAAGAAATAAAGACTTTTAAAATATCTTTTTCTAGAATTTGAATAGAATTAGCTTAAATTTGACAAAACCTAAAAGCTTAGTCAGAATATCTACTATATAATCTTTTATATTTATATAATATATAGAGACATTTGTATTTCTAATAAGATCTTATATAAAGTGATATCTTATATCTATATATTCTATTCCTTATTAAATTCGGGACTTTTAGCTAGTTTTCTTACTACTAAATTATCTATAAAGATTCTGAGTTTTTTAATTTTAGATAATTCTTATTTCACACTTATATAATTATAATTATAATATAAATATTTTGCTTTTCCCTATAAATCTGATAATGCTATATATCTAGCTTTATAAGTAAACAAAGCTACTATTCTTTATTCTATTATAGAATAATTTATCATATTACTATATCTTCCTAAATAGAACGTATAAGAAGAAATAGATTTTCTATAACTAAGATCTCTTACTTAATCTAAATCAAAATATCATATAATATTCTTGATAGGAAATAAATCTTTACAGTTATAAATAAATCTATATTTATCATCATTGTTTAAATAACCTTATGTATAGTTAAAAACTAAAACTAATTTTAATCTAGATTATAAGCAAATCTAGAATACGTTATTACTATAAACATAATATTAGGCTTTATGTTTAAAGCTAAATATTATAGAGTTCTTATTTTTTATTAAGATCTTAAAAAATTAGCTTTTAAGAGTTTTACTGTATTTTTAGGTAATTGAAAGTTATTATCTATAGGAGATTTGAATTTATAAATGATTCCTTCTTGATACTTCTTAATATTTTTCTTAATATAATCATTTTAATTAATAGTAACTATTCTTTCTTTTTAGCTTTCAGACAATTTATAACTAAGAAACATAGAAAGTTCTCTTATATTCTTAACTTTTCTTTTTTCTTCCAAAGAGTTATTTATCTAATTAACTTCTTCTTATTTATTAGTAACTAGTAGTTTCTTATCTAAATAGTAAGCTAAAATAGTTATATAAGTTTTTTATTCAAAATAAAAAATACTTTATTATATAGAGGAACAATAAATCTTATTAGATATATAATATTCTTTAGATAATTATACTCAAGTCGAGAACGCCATTTTAAACCATATAATACTTTATTTAACTAAGAAACAAAATATAATCTTTATTATCTGTATAAGTATATATGTTTATATCAGGATTAAATTCTAAAGAACTTTTCTTGATATTCAAAATAAATCTAGTTAGTAGATAGATATATAAATATTTATCAATATTAGTATAAATTAAAACTATAGTAACATTCTATTATAGTAAATATATCCTAAATAAATAGAAAGAGCTATTATATATATCCAACTCTTAAGCTTATAAGTAGTACTAAAAGATTCTAAATACTTAATATCTAAATATTAATCATATCTCCAAGCTACCTGGATAGCCTTATATATAGTTTCTTTAGTTATATTATCTATCTTTAATCTATAAGCCTATCTACTACTTAGAATATTAATCCTTTTAAGATTAATAGTAGATAGAAGTATTATCTTCCAATTAAATATAGACTTTATTTATTCTATTTCTTCATTATAGCTAAATCCTAGTTTCTATATTTATAGGAGTTAAGTATTCAAATAAAGGAAATATATTCTCCTACTTGATTTACTAATACAATATGAGAAAGTTAATTATCTTTATTAATGTATATATATAACTTTATATAACTATTAAAACTAGGATAGTCTAAAATAGTAAAGAAAACACTTTCTTTATATTTTTATAGTCTTTTAGGCCTCATCAAATATAGTAAGTAAATTCTTCTATAGGTTAGACTTTCCCTAAATATTATTATTATTATCTAAATTTAATTCTAATATTCTATTATTTTCAGTTATTCCAATATTTGAATTCTCTTCCAGGTTAATCCCAGTCATTCCTTGAACTTCAGTAGTAAGATATATTAAACAGTTATTATTGTTATTACTATTATAATATTTACCAAAAATAAGATTATCTAGATTTAAAATAAAATTATTATTAAGTTAGCTAGACCTATTATTATCAGAAGTCTTTTCTGAATTAATAGATCAGAATAACTCTTTTTCTAAAATACAAAAAGTATTTTCTAGAGTTTTAGTATGTCTAGACTATATAGCTTTACTTACTAAAATCCTAAATTTTATAAATCTATTTTTATAAGCTATAATAGCTCCTTTATAAACTCTTATATCTTATGGTTTAGTATTAGGATATTTGATTTTATAATAATAGAAACTATCTTATACTTCAATATTATTAATATTAGCTTTTATTTAATTGTTAGGCTTATAAGAAATCTTGAAATTTGAAGAACTATAAGAAGTTCTATTACATATATATATATATAAGCTATTAAAATATCTCCTCATAAACAATAAAGTAAATTCAAGCAAGAAATTAAAATTCTCATTTTATTAACTAGAGCTTGTATTATTCTTTCTATTTAACTATTAGGTTTATAAATAGAAAGAAGTCTAATATTATAAACAATACTAGAATAAGAACAAATATCTTTTATTCTTGTAGTAGTGAATTCATTACCTCTATGACTATTAAATTCTTTTATTTTTTCTTTATTATTATTATTATTATTTATTAAATCTTTTAATTGAAGAAACATTTTTAAAGCTGTCTTAGCTGATTTGATTTTGAATAAATATCCCTAAGCAAATCTAGTTGATGTATTAATAAATAGAACAAGTCTATTAAGCCTATTATATATTATAGAAATTATAAGTTTATATAGATCCAAAATAATACAATCTAAATACTTAAGATTTTACTTTTATTTTTCCTTATTTCTATTAATATTATTAACAAAACTTTCCTTGATATAATCTTTTTAAATAGAAGAAATATCTAATTTATCTATTTTATAAAATAAGTTTAAGATATTATTCTTTAGGAGGGATTGATAGCTTGCTTCCTACTATGACTATTAGTAGACATATTACCCCTTAAAATATAACTTTAGCCTTTTTATCCCCCTACTAACTATTATAACTAGCTTCTAGTTAATCTAAGGTTAAACTTCTTGTAGTTATAGTAATTAGTATATTTATTCTATATTAATCTTTTTATAAATAATAAATAGTTAATAACTCTTTTTATAATAATCCTATACTTTTATAGTTATATATAATTTAAATAGGAGGAACTAATAGCTTACTCCCTACTATGACTATTAGTAGATATATTGCCCCCTGAAGTATAACTTCAGCCTTCTTATCTTCCTACTAATTACTATAGCTAGCTCCTAATTAATCTAAAGCTAAACCTCTTATAGTTATGACTAGTATATTTACCCTATATTAACCTTTTTATAAATAATAAATAACTAATAACATTTTCTATAATAACCTCACGCCTTTACATCTTTATAGTTATTAATATATAATTCGAATATGTCGAGATATTTCATTACTACTATTATTTAAGATGGTATATGGGTACTACTATAGCAATAACTATTATTATAATAGTAATACTTTATTTAGTAATTATTGATACTATAGTATAGCCTGCTATATTCTTTATTTTACTAGTAGCTACTTAAGGTCTAGACGATAATTGTATGACTATATATTTACTAGTAAGTTTAAAGGTTATAACTACTTAAAATACTACTATGAATACTACATCTTTAAGTATAGTTAATTTTGATATAGCTATAAATACTACTATAGATACCACATATTAAGACGCCGCATATTTCATAGCTATATATTATAATAAAGCTATTACTAAAATCTTAGTTCTATTTCTCTAAGAAATAAGAGTTAAAGAATTATAAACGTTTATAATTAAAGGTTCAATAAGAAAAAGTATAATAATAAAGAATAAGGCTCTATAAGTTATAAGATTTCACCTTAATAGATTAATTAATAGTAATTATAAAAAAGCTTTTATTTTATAGTAGGCTTGAATTGATATATTATATAATATATAGTAATCTTAGCTTTCTTTATTTTATTATATAGGCTATAAGATATGTCTCTATATTTACTGGTAAAGAGATTATGAAATAAGTATAGAAATATATAAGTAAAGACTTTATAAATATAATTATTAATATATAAGACTAGAATTTGATACAGTAATTCTAAGTATTATAATTAATAAGTAGCTTATAAATATTTCAAAGAAGATTTTCTAATTATATTGTAAATTATTATATTAAGCTTATAATATTAGAGATTGAATATGAATTAGATAATACTTTAAAATTCATATCATATAATAGTACTAGTGACTAAATACCCTAGAATATTAACATAATATAATTATAAGGCTTTTAAAGACTATTTGGTTATACTAGGAATATTTATATCTATATAAGTATTACTTATATATTAGCTATACTTAATTACTTTACTTATATAGAGGTTATACGTTAGCTAATATTAATAGTAGAGAGCTTTTATATTGATAATATAAAGTCTCGTCTTAGGGGTAGGTAAAGGGTTTCTAGGAAATATTTAGATTATATATATTAAAGATATAATAAATACTTAAATAGAATTCCTATAATTAGAGGTATTTATATATCTCGAGATATTGTAAGTATATATAGCTATAAAGGCATAAATATATGAAGTTATAGGAATATAAGACTATTATAGAGCGGAGTATTCGTTATTTATCATCAAAATAATTAATATAAGATACATATACTAGTTATTATAATTGTAAAGAGTTGAGTCTTAGATTAACTAGAGGCTAGCTTTAGTGATTAGTAGGGAGATAAAAGGGTTAAAATTATATTTTAGGAGGTAATATATATATTAATAGTTAAAGTAAAGGATAAACTATTAGTCCTTTCTTTAAATATTAATATATTTAGATATTTTTACTTGATACCTAGAAAAGTATATAAGCTCTTTACCTTAGATATAGATTTAACTATCAACCTTACCTAGTAATAGTATCAATACTAATACTAGCTTATAACTAGTTATAATAGTAAGAGAATTACTTATTATTATATATGATTATACTCCTAGCTCTAATACTAAACTTTATAAGAATAGGGAACCTTATAATAATAATTTATATATAAAAAGGTTTATTAAAACCAAGGTCTAATAAATATAACTGAAAATAACTATTAAGATTATAAAGTTAGGAATTTTGTTAAACCTCTTAAAAATAAAATAAAATAGAATACTCGTTTTAAAATATAAGATTCTAAGTATTCCGTAATCTATTACTCTTTGATAACTTTAATAGTAAAACCAAAATCTCCTTGAAATCTATATAGTTATTTATAAAATACTAATTACAAGATAAGTATAGAAATTTCTAATTATAACTATTATAACTCTAACTATTCACATAGTAAACTAGGTTTTGATAGAATTACTCTAAATACTATAATTAATAAATAACTTATATATACTTAAAAGACAATTATCTAGTTATCCTGTAAGTTACAATATTAAGCTAATACTATTCTAAGTTGAATATTTCTTAGATAATATCTTAATATCAATACGTTATTGTAATACTTATTACTAGATACATTAGAATGTTATAGTAGTATAATTATCGGAATTTTAAAGATATTCAACTATACTAGAAATATCTATATCAATAGAAATATTACGTATATATCAGCTATATTTAATTAATACATTAAAACTATTTACTATTAGATTCATTAGGAAGGGCTAATAGCTCATTCTCTACTATAACTATTAGTAAGTATATTACCCCTTAAAATATTAATTTAGCCTTCCTATTCCCCTACTAACTGCTATAGCTAGCCCTTAATTAATCTAAACGTAAACCCCTAATAATTATAATAGCTAGTATACCTACTCTATATCAATCCTTTTGATAATAAATAACTAATAGCTCTTTTTATAGTAATCTCATACTCTTATATCTGTATATTCTCATACTCTTATACTTTTATAGCTATATATAATTTGAGAATCTCAAGACAATCAATTACTACTAACTATAAGTATTCTACTTAAATCTTCCTTATAACCTTAATATCTATAACCTTAATATCTTCTAGACTAAATCCTACTTATTCTTAAAATAAACCTTTATACTTCTAATATACAAATTCTCTAACAGTAATATAAACTAATTTGCAATCTCTATATAAGTATAATAGGACTTAACCTGCTTGTATTAATAAATAATCTTAATATATTAAGTATAATTACTTCATAAATAATATCTATATAAATATAGAGATTTCTAATATAACTTAATAATTTCTAAAACCCTTATAATTATATTACTAAAATACTTTAAAATATCTAATAACTAGTATTATAATAACAAATCAATATTAAAACTTAGCTAATTCATACTTAATCTCTAAAAGTCTACGCTTAATATAATAGCTTATAAGATAACTAGATAATTACTTTTAAAATGTTTAAAACTACCTATTAATTTTAACTTTTGAAATAACTTTATTAAAGCCTAATCTAATAAACTAATAATTCTAATTACAAGAATTATAAATGAATATCATTATACTTAGCTTATATTTCTCCTTTAATAAGTAGTTATATAAATTTCAAGGAGATTTTAAATTTATTACAAAGAATATAAAATAGTAAGAACTTATGAAATACCTAATTCTTATAAATATTCTATTTCATCCTATCTTTGAGGAAGTTTAACAAGGTTCTTAACCCTATAACCTTAATAATTACTTTTAGCTATACATATTAAACCCTAGCTTTAATAGAGCTCTCCCTAGATATATTATTACTACGAAATCTTCTATTACTATAGAATTGAATATTAGAACTAGAAGTATAATTATCTATAATAATAAGTATCTTTACTACTATATTAACTAGTTATAAACTAATATTAATATAAATACTATTATTAAGTAAAGTTTATAGTTGAATCTATACTTAAAGTAAAAAGCTTAGTATTAGTTGCGCTATGCTATAAGATATATAGTAACTATATATATTACTATATATATAGTAGTATACCTTCTGCGCCTTACTAGTAATAGGTACTAAATATCTAGCACTAGCTATAACTAGCTATAACTATATATATAGTAGTTTATAGGTAATTACTAAACTATAAATCTAGAGTTTTATATAGCGCCTTATATTATATAATATAAGAATAACAATAATACATAATTAGAATACTATTTTATATCTATATAGTAAGATTATATATAATATATATTACTTTCTAGATAGATTACTACTAATTAGTAGTCAACTTTTCTATTACTATTATATTCTGTATTAGTAAGGCTTATTATAACAGAAGAAATAATGATAAAAACCTATATTTAAAGTCTATATAAAATAAAATATCATAAGGTTTATTGTTTAGATACTTTAGACCCTCTATATCTTATGACTTCGCCAGGAGCTTCTAAATTATATACTAATCCTTTTTAGATAGTTACTATTAAGATACTAATAATTATACTTAATCTAGTTTGTTAATAATGTACTCTTTATGGTATTATTAGAGAGTTAATATATATCTATAATAATTACTTATTAGAATATATTTAGTAAATATAATAACTTTTTTTAAATTATTACTGAATTCTTAATACTAGAGATTTATAGTACTTTTAGTTTCAATTTCTTAAGAAACTTATATAGCTTCTTAAAGATTCTTCTAATATTTCTCTTATTCTTATTATAATATTTAAATTAACCCCTATAGGTAAGATATTTCTTCTAAATGTTCTTATATTTATATAGTGTGTTATATGTTTAGCCTCCTACTTAGTAAGTAGCCTTATATAATACTTAGTATTAAATCTCTATAATTAAAAAAACCTAGTAATATACTATAGCCTATATATGTCTCTATAGGTAAATGTAGTAAAAAAGACCTAGTAGTATAATACTTAGTTCAGACCTAGCTTTAACTTAGAAATATATAAGTAATATAAAGTAATACAATAATAACTAGGTATGCAAACTTACTAGTATAAGCTGTATAATAGTCTCTATAATAGTAGCTTTAAAGTATTAAACTTACTATAGTAGTATTTATAATATTAACTCATACTAGCTAGCTATTAATAATACTACTAGTGTATCTTAATAATACTAGCCTTATAGATAAAAGAGAGTAATAGAAGATGAGCCCTTTCTTTATCTTATAATAATACTACTACTACTACTAATACTAATAATAATAAAAATACTATTACCATACTTAACTCCTATAATATTAATATAAATATCAATCTTATTAAGGTTATTAATAATTATAAAGATTATAGCTATTTTTATAAGAATTTAAATAAGTTAGTATTATATAAAAGCAACTTTACTTCTCTCCCCAGCCTTCTTAAAATAGTTATAATTAGATTTAGCCTTAAAATATTACTAATAGATAAGGTTATTGGTATAGCTAAGAAGTATAAGATTAAAAGAATAAAAAAGAATCTAGCGTTTAAAAGTAAGATATTTAGTAATAATTCTAAATATTTTAAATATATATTAGAAATGGCTTATTAGGTACTACTTTATCTTTTTAAAAGAATATATATATTGAAATCTGTAGTAGTCGTTAGCTAACTATTAGGAAGGCTAAGATAACTTAAGGTTAGAAATATTATACTAAGACTTATATGCTGTTGATATAATATTATTACGATTTGAAAACTTAAAGTAACTATAGTTATAGCGGTTAGTATAGTGTGGGTTGGGGTATAGGTTCTAGCTAGGTGCTAAATATTCTCTATATAAAACAAAAGGCTTGTTTTTATATTTATAATAATAGTACTTTTAAGTATCTTTATCCTTATAAAACTCTATTAATATTTTAACTTAATACTTTTTAGTTAAATCTTTAATCTTAATTATAAAATTATTATAAATAAGGATTTTATAAAAGTCTTTATTTATTTAGCTTATTATATAGTCTTTTTATTTATAGAGGACTTTATAGTTTCGAACTGTTTTAGATATTTAAAAACAACTTCAAAAATTAGTTTATAGTAATTTAATAAATCGCTAGTATCTTTATAGTTTATTATTTTGGAACCTATTTTATAGTTTATAGTGTTAAATTTAATACAAATAGTGATTAAACCTTTATAATTCTATACTAACTATTTTAATAATGGGATTATAAGAAGTTTAAAGAAGTTTTAGAACATTATATTACCCTTAGGAGTAATTTTAAAAAATACTTTCAATAGGTTAATAACTTTATATTAGAAGAGTTAGACTTTATACTACCTTTCTATAATATTTAACTCAGAGTTAAATATATAATATTAATAATACTTTTATAATACCAAATTGAGAAGAGATACTTATAGCTAATTTAGGTATCTTATATCTTTATAGTATAAGATAGGAGATTTCTATTATAATAATTAGTCTTACTAACCTCTTATTTAATTATCTTAAAACCTCCCTAATACTAAGGGGGCTATTAAAACTATAGTTGAGATTAACTTAAGTACTATAAGTATTCTTTATATTTTACTTCTACTATTCTTTTTATTAATATATTAGCTAAATATACTAGAGATATTATAAAACTATATAATAAAAGTATGAAGTATAGTAGAGGCTTATATAATATATTTAAAATAAATATTTATATTTTTTGTAATTGTTACTTTAAGCTTAGTATTCTATACTATATATAGGCTAATATATTTTCAATTATATTAAAAGATTAAATTCTTAAGTACTATCTGAAGTATTTGAATAGCTTAAGTTTTAACTTCTAGTTTGAATAGATAACTTGCTATATTAAAGACTATTTTAAAAATAATAAATATTCATAGTTATACCTTTCTGACTGGTAAAATACTACTTTTCAAAGTATTATAGCTAAGAACTTTTAAAAAGAATAAAAAGGAAGCCTTTAAGGCTTTTATACTTACGCTTATATATACTCTTAAGGAGAACTATATTTTATTTAATTAGTATAAGTTAAATACTAACCTTAAGGTATATTTTATAATATAAAACTAAGTCTTTCTTATAAATTATAAGAATATTAATAGCTTAGATAATAACCTTAAGAATTCTTCCTAAGATAATAAGCCTGATAACATTACTATATAATACTAAGCATAATATAACTTTAAAAATAAGATCCTTATTCTTTCTAAATAAGTTTTAAGATTATTCTTTAGTAAAAACCTTATTACTTTTAATAAAAGTAAAATTATAAGAATCCTCTAAAACTAAGTAATACTTTATATATTTATTTAAAGTAGTTTTTCTAGTAGTAGAATTACTAAGAAAAGTAGTATTATAAAACTTTTATATTTATATTCATACTTAAAAGCTATTACTTAAATATTAGTTTTCATAAATATCTTACCTAACTTAAATATAACTAATTTCTTAACTACTAAATACTTTTAATTTACTATATTTAAGTAGATAGTTAGTTCTTTTATAGTCCTTATACCTCTTTAAAGCGAACTAATAATAATATATTTTAGTACTACTTTTCTAATTATTATATTTAGAATAATTAATATACTTATACTTCTTAATATTGTTATATTTTATATAATACTACATAATACCTTTTTCTTATTCTATTTTAGAAATATAAATTACCTTAGTATTATATTTAATAATATTTATAATTAGTCCTATTATAGTAAGAAGGTTATACTAAGTAATTGAAAATAAGAATATCTATAAATACTTATTAATAAGGAGAGAATAATTACTTCTATATATATTATAGAGATAGAAACATAAAGACTTGATTACTAATTTAGATATCTAACTATTATATACTTCTATAATATTTTGAATAAGGTAAGATATCTAGTAAAATACTATACCTTTAAAATACTTAAGAAGTATTATTACTAATACTAAATATATAGTATAATCCCTATATACTTTTATTTTACTTTTTATAGTAATATTAATTTCAACTTCAAAATTATTATTAATATTATCTATATTAATAGCTACCTTATACTTTCTTTTATTGATATTATAATAGCGTTTAATACTACTTAGGGTTTACTAAATATTTAAGTAAAAGTAATATAAGGGGTTTTTAAAGTATATTAGATTGATATATACTAAAGTCCTCTTGACTTTATTATTATTAATATAAATATAATATTCTAATCTAAAGACTTCAGATTAAAAGTAAAAATAATAGGATTAATAGTTTATATTATTCTTATTAAGATATATAATAGTATTGATAAGGTTAAATAATACTATATACTCCTTTATTATATATATAAGATTTATTATAATAAGATACTTATTACTACTTAAGAAGTATCTTTTTAAATAATATATAAAATAATTAATTATACTACTAAGCTAAATAGTTTTATACTAATTCTATTTATTTTCAGAATATATCCCTACCTTATAGAAGATTTAGCTCTGTCTCTAGATAGTATTACTTAAGTTTATATTATATATAAAACTACTAAATAGATATATTATAAATATATTAAATATATTATTAATACCACTTTAGTAATATTTAATAGTCCTAATACTATATATATTATAATTCTTTTATTATACTCTTTAGTGTATATATAATAAGAGAAAAATAGTTAGTAAGGCTTAGATTACTTCTTTATTATATTTAGTAAGATATATATTTTTAAATTCTTTTATAGGTTGTAAAAGTTTTAATTTATTACTATAAAATCATATTTTAGAAATGGTTGAGAGATCTTACTAAACTCTATTTTGAAAATACTAATATCTAAAAGTATTTCTAAGAAATCTATAAGTTTCTATATTATTATTATAGGAAATCTAATATTATATATATAGAGAGATATATATTTTTATAGTAGTATTCTAATTGTATCTATAGCTATCCTTATAAACCCTTAGAGTACTTAATAAGTATTATAAATTACTATTACTAAAGATACTAGGAATATTATTACCATATGAGAAATCGAGGAGGCTACCTGAAGGGGCCTCTAGATACTATATAGAGGGTATATAAGGAAGCAAAATAGCTTGTATTATTACTACTGAAATACGGAATATATAAGGTATTTAAACCCTTGAAATATCACTTTATAATATAGCCTAAAGCCTAGTTTCTATAGCCTATATAGCTATATAATTTCGATTATATAGCTCCCTAGGTATCAGATAAAAATAATAGCTAGAGGAAGTTATTCCTAGTAGTTCTAAATATGAAACTCGTTTGAATATATTAAATATATTTGAATAATTATTCTAAAGTGAGGGTAATAAGGCTCTTAAGTTATAGCGAAAGTAATAAGGCCTTTAAGTATTTAAATATAGCTATTTAGTAGCAGTAATGATTTTAAATAGCTTTTACTATTTGAAAATAGCCTCTCCCGCTTTTTTTGAATATTCTTATAAAGAATAAGGGGATTTTAAACATAGCTCTAGAAGTATCTCTAGCGTTTTATAAGATATTACTACCTTTTTATTTTATTTTTAGGGATGTATAGCTACTTGAGATTAATATGTAGGCTTAAGATTGATATATAGGCTTAAGAGTATACTTATCGAAAGTATGCTATATAAAGTACAGCTATTAAGCTAAATAAGATTATAGGATTTACCTTTTTTTAAATGCTTCTTACTTATTATAATTCTTACGCCTTATATATCTTATCCCAGAGCATTTCGAAATAATACATATTACATTACACATACATATTATATTACACATACATATTACATTATATATTACCTATTATAGGTATAAAAATATATTTTAAATCTATTATACTTAACTTATAAAATAAATATTATATTAATTATAGTATAATATACTAGATATATTATAATAAATATTATTATTAGAATAAAGTATTAATATATTATATATATATATATATATATCTTTCTAATAGATATATTAATACTTAATAAGAATAAGTATATTAGAATAAAAGTTATATATATTATATAATACTATAATATATATATATATCTATATATATATTATACTTTATAATAGTAAGTTTATATTTATAATTTAATCTAATAATAGTAAGAAATAGTTAAATATAAAAAGTATATATTATATTATTTCTACTTATATTTAAAAATAATATTATAACTGAAGTTAATATTTCATTAGAACAGTAAAAATAAAATATAATAAGATTTATTGAAATCTAATTAACTTAATATTAAACCAATAGATCAAAATAATTATTAAACAAACTAAGATTTTTATTAGTTTACTTTTTAAGTTAAATTAACTATATTCTTTTACTATTTTATTTTTAGTTATTAAGCCTATAATAAAATAACCGAGTAAATAAACGGTTTTATTTCGTACTTACGAGCCACCATCTTTGATACTAGTGCGGCCTACTATAGGCCGTATCTTAATATAACTATACCTTTTTAAAAAAAACTACTAATTAAACTAAAAAGCTTTATTAAATTGAGAAATAGACTAATTAAATTAGAAAAAACGGATTTGGAATTAGAAATAGCTAGAGATTGTAATATTAGTAATGCTGCGATAATACAACTAGAGTTTAGATTTCTAGAATATTTTAAACTCATTTAAGTCACCTTATTTCCTACTTTAATACTAGTATTAGAAAGCATCTTAAAATCACTAGAAATTCATAATAAATACTTTAGAAAAAATGGATTCTAATGATACTATTTTTACCTATCTTAGTATTCTTAAGTAGTTTAAAAACCAGGTTTATCTTTCACTTTACTATTTTTTCCTCAGCCTTCCCTAGCCTACTAAAGCTACTAACCCTATTAGTTTTAATATTAAATTAGACCTACTTTTTTCCTCTTTAAGCGATAATTTTTTCCAAGTTGAAAATCTAGTACTAAACAACTTTTCTACTATTAATTATAATAGTATTAATTCTGAAGCAATCTTTTTACCTTCTTTTTTCCCTATTAAACCGACTAACTAACAGGGCCTTTTAGTACTATAATCTACTGAAAATAACGGTTTTTTTACATTATTAAGCTTCTATATGGCTTTTTTAGAAGGTCTTACTTCTATAAGACCTTCTAAAGACCCCTCTATAATTCAACTCCTTTAGAAGATTCTAAATCCTTATATTAATACTAGAAGTACTAAACCTTTTATAAGTATTAATTTGATTTATTTAAAATTAATTTTAAACTTTTATTTCTTAATTCACTTAATAGGAAGAGGTTCTTTATATTTATAGATATTATAAGAGAAACTTTAAATTTCTTCTAGGCTTGAAGAAATATTATACTCAAAATAAAAAGAATAAAAAATTATATAGATGCTTGAGATACTAAGTATTTGTAATTAATACTTAGTAAAAGGATTTTTCTTTTTTTCCTTATTGTTTTTCTTTTAATATTACTTAAGTTGTATCTAAAAGATAGATATATTAAGAAATAATTAAAAATGGTTTTTCTTTTTAATAATAAAAGCTTTAATTTATTATAATATAAAGTATAGAATATCTATATATAATAGCCTAAGGTAACTTTATAATACTAATAGACTTTATCTTAATATTATAATCTAAAAAGCTGTTTAAAAAGAGTAAAATAGTAATTTAAACCTATAGCTTCTAATAAGAATAGAATTCAACAGATAAAATGACTATATTTATAAGATTAATAATCTAATTACTCTAGTTATATTATTATACTTGCTAGTAAGACTAGTTTAAAATATTATAGATTTATTTATTTAATATTTATACTTAGAGTTAATATATTCTTTAGATTATTTTAAACTACTAGTGATAACTTTTATATCTATAAGTCTTAAAGAACTTAAATATTAGGATTTATTAATCTACTTTTTATTACTTTTATGTATAAAAAAATAATTACTTGTTAAATAGATAAACTAATAAAT
>AMCV02000007.1:2368136-2378180 GCA_000350065.2 Colletotrichum orbiculare MAFF 240422
TTAAATTCTTCTGAAGATCCTAAGTATATAATAAGATTTCGATAATAATTATTAATAAATATTAATACTAAGTCGATAACTTTATATACTAATTAAAACTAATAAGAATTAATATTTAGTTTAAAGACCTATAAATAATATAAGGATTATGATATATAACTTCTAGTAACTTACTTCTATATTAATATTATCATTTATATTATTAAAGTAAATACTATTACTACTACTATTTATTATTCTTATAATAGTAATAAAAATACTATCCTTTTTAGTATTATTAATAATACTATGAAATATACCAATTTCATATAGATTTCTTTCTACTTCTATAGATCTAGTAGACTTATAATATAATTATATTTTATATTAGATTATAATATATATAAAACTTATTATACTATGTATTTTATATAGTAGTATTATTTGGGGGTCTAATTGCTTATTAATATATTAATTTATATAATTAAATAAAGTTAATAGTTAAAAACTTAAATCTATAGTTTAAATTAATATAAATCAAATAAATATATAGTTTATATTAGACTTACTATTATAAGATAATAGTGTAGTAAGGTTTCTAATATAATCTTTAGAGTTATCTTTAGAGTGAGACGCTATTATGAATTTATAATAAATATATAATATAGATCTCTATAATATAGTATTAATTAAAGGAACTAAGTATATATATAAATATATATATATAAATATATATATATTCTTAGTAATATATTCGACTTAAGACTTATTGAATAGAATAATAATAGAGGTTATTACTATCGATTATATAAATATAATAAAAGTAATCTAAATTAAATTAAAATAGTATTAAGTGATAAAAAGATTATTCTTATAGAATTCAAAAAACTTATATATTATAAAATATATTATAAATAAGTAGAAGTTAGATTCAATATAGTTTAAATCTTTATAAAGTATACTTTATAAAGTATAATATATATTATTATTATAAGTAATTACTTATTAAACTTTAAGCTAAAACTTTAATTCTTCTATAGTATAACTACTAATTTACTAATACTTATATACAATACTTATATATAATAGGAGGAACTAATAGCTTACTCTCTACTACGACTATTAGTAGATATATTACCCCCTAAAGTACGACTTCAGCCCTCCTACCCCCCTACTAATTACTATAGCTAGCCCCTAGTTAATCTAAAGCTAAACCCCTTACGGCTATAGTTAGTATATTTATCCTATATTAAACTTTTTATAGATAATAAACAACTAATAACTCCTTCTATAATAACTTTATATCTTCAAACCCTTATACTCTTATAACTATATATAATTCAAATATCTTAAGATATTTAATTACTACTAACTATAGGCACTCTATTCGAATATTTATCATAACTTCGATATTTATAACCTTAATATCCCTATTAAGCCCTACTTACCCCTAAGATAAAACTTTATACTATAAATATAAAAGTTCTCTACTACTAATATAAGTTAACTTATAATCTTTATATAAGTATAGTAAGACTTAGCTTACTCTTATTAGTAAATAATCTTAATATATCAATTAAGTATAATTAATATATAAATAATACTTATATAGATATTAATACTTCTAGTATAACTAGATAATTTTTAAAACCCCTATAATTATATTATTATAATACTTTAAAATATCTAGTAACTAGTATTATAATAAAATATTAATATTAAAATATTATCCAATTAATACTTAGTCTCTAATATTACTAGTTTAATATAATATCTTATAAAATAACTAGATAATCTTCTTTTAAATATCTATAGACTACTTATTAATTATAATATTCAGAATAATTTTATCAAAGTTTAATCTAATATACTAATAGCTTTAATTATAATAATTATAATTAGATATCTCTATACTTATCTTATAGTCATTTTTTTACAAGTAGCTATATAAAATTTAAAGAGATTTTAATTTTATTATAAAAGTATAGTTATAGAAAAGTAATAAATTATAGAATACCTAGCTTTTAACACTCTATTTTATTCTATCTTAAGAAGTTTATAAAAGTTCTTAACCCTATAACCTTAGTAGTTACTTTTAGCTATATATATTAAGCCTTAGTTTTAATAAAACTCTCCCTAATTATTACTATAAAGTCTTCTACTACTATAGGGTTAAATATTAGAACTAGAGGTATAATTATCTATAATAATAAGTAATTTCATTACTGTTTTAACTAGTTATAAGCTAGTATTAGCACGAATATTGTTATTAAGTAAAATTTATAGTTAAATCTATATATAAAGTAAAGAGCTTAAATACTATTCTAAGTATAAAGTAAAAGTAACTAAATACTTATATATAATACTTATATATAATACTTATATATAATACTTATATATAATACTTATATATTATATCTATCTAAGTTAATATATATCATTCTAAATATATAAATATATATAAGTATTATATATAAGTATTATATAAAATACTTATACATAAGTTTTATAAGTAAACAATATTTAGTATAGTATATAATATACTTTACATTACTATTTAAAAGTATATATTAATATTAAAAAACTTAAATTTAAAGTATTAATTACATTTTAAATAATAAGTAAAAAATTTAATATATGTTATATATAATATACTTTATATATCATATACTTTATATATAATATACTTATTACATAATAGACTTTACATATAATAGACTTTATATATAATAAACTTTACTTATACTTTTTAAGTTTAGTTTTTAATTTCTATATATAATATTAATCGATTTATTATAAATTTATGTTAAGACTTAAAACTATATAATATAGAATATCCTACTCTTATTAATAAACTAACTTTACTTTTTATTCTTCTATTATAATATAATAACACTATAATTATTATATCTTATAGAATATTAATAAACTTCTATTAATTTAATACTACTTTAAGCCTTATAATACCTTATTAGCTAAATATATAAAATATTAATATAAGTAATATTAATTAAAAAAATAGCTTTGGATTCTAATAACTCTTTTCAACCTAGCGATTCTCCTTCTTAGTAAAGCGACTTAATTATTAATTCTTCCCAAATTTCTATCAATAGTAATTTTCAAGATTTTAAATACAGTTATATTATAGAAAATCAATAGGATTATATTTTTAAAGGAATTAAATAATATTCTATAATTAATAATTTATTTACTTATAAATTATTACTAATAAATTCAAGTAAAGAAAGAGAGATAGAATTAGTTTGTAATATAAGAAGTTATAACAAGAGAATTATAACTAAAACTAAGAGATTTCAAAGCTCTAATACTATAACTTATTATAAAATATTATATAAATTTATAGCTACTTTAGAGAAAGGAGAATTAGATCCTAATAGAATTAAATATAACTATATTGAACTTTTTATTATATTATATAATCTAATAATATAATTAAACTTATACTAATTATTAATTAATTTATTTAGTTTTAGAATATATAAGCTTA
The DNA here is from genome assembly GCA_000350065.2 of Colletotrichum orbiculare MAFF 240422. Classification (NCBI taxonomy): domain Eukaryota; kingdom Fungi; phylum Ascomycota; class Sordariomycetes; order Glomerellales; family Glomerellaceae; genus Colletotrichum; species Colletotrichum orbiculare. The sequence goes on from AMCV02000007.1 coordinate 2,371,624, forward strand.
GAAAAAAGGCCTCGAACTCAAGCTTATATTAATAGTTTTATAATAAATATATCTAATAGAAAAAGAAGTAAAAAGTCTACCTTACTAAATAATAATATTATAAATAAAAAAGAAGTTATAGATTTAATTATAGACTTTCTATTATATTTTAATATATTTTATAGTATAGTTACTTTAATAGAATTTAATAATTTGATCTCATATTTAAATAGGTAAGTTAAACCTAAAATGATAGGAGTATTAAATTATTCTAGTTTTAATAGTTTAATATATTAATTCTTATTATAGTATTATATTTAATATTAATTATAATACTTTTACTATTAGTCTTAGTAGTTGATTTAATAGTCTAGAAGCTAGTATTATTTATAATTCTAAAAACTATATAGATAACTATAGATCTATTTCTATTTAATTAGATATTTAGACTTCTATAGATAATCAAGCTTATTTAGGAGTAATAGCTTGTTATATTAATACTTTCTTTAACTTGGATTCTATCTAACTAGATAAGAAAGACTTTAAATATTAATTTCTTTTTATTTCTCTTTTTAAATATTAGAAAGAATTATAAGACTAATTAATTAACTCTATATTTAGATTTTAAATACCTTAGTAAAGCTTATACTGGTGAATATATTAAATAAATATTTCAAACTAATATTATAGAGAAATATTAATTATAATAATAGAGTATTATTAGGTATATTTAAGGTTTTTGATATTAAACTATATTCTTTTCTTCTATATAATATATTTAACTAATTTCTTATTACTATAGTATTACTCGCGATAATAGCTTAAATAATAATAATTTTCTAAATAGCTATTTAATAAGTTATAATAATAATATAGAGAATAATACTCTATATGATATTCACTATATAATATATATATTAAATATAATAGCTAAAGCTATGATAGATAAATCTATTAATACTATAGTAGAAGATAAAGATATAACTAAATTTAAAACTACTACTATAATTAATAATTATAATAAAGCTATAGATAAATTATCTACTAAAGAAAAAGAAAGAATAACTAAGACCTAATTAAATAAGCTTTAAAAAAACTAGGTTTTTAAATTAATATATTATAAATTACTAATTATAGATATAAGTAATATTAGTACTATAAAGAGAATAGTAATTCTTCTAAGAGATAATACTATATTATATGAAGAATTTAAATTTACTATAGATTATATAAAAAAGAAAAAAGAGTTTCTTATTAATAATTATAAAACTAAGATTCCACTATATAAGTTCTAAATATAAGTCATTATTATATCAATTTAAATTATCTTTTATTAATTAATTAATTTATTATTATAGGTAATAAGACTAGATAGAACTTAGTATATTTAATAATAAATTTTACTATAGAATTAAAACTAGCTTTAGATATTTTACGAATTTTAACTAAAAATAGTATATATAAAGCTATTTATCCTTCTGAAACTAGTTAGACCTAATTAAAATATTTAAGAGATATATTAAAAATTTTCTATAACCCTACTATTTATCTATAAAACTATTTATATATTACTATTAGTAGTACTATTACTCCTATTAGTAATGTATACTATAATTTATATAAGTAACTTAATTTACATATTACTTTAATAAATAAAGTTGATAAGGTAAGTAATTAAATATTCAATAATATTATTGAAATATAATATTTCTTATATTAAATCAAAACTAATTTAATACTTTATTAGAATAATAAAACACTTAATCCTTATTCAATTTCAATATTACCCTTAATTCGAATAGGTCTTATAATACTATAAAAATACTTCCCCTATCCTATTAATTATATTAATTATAATACTAAGTATAAACCTTATCTTTTTAGTCTTATACTAAACCCTAGATTTAATTTTAAAAGTTTATTAAAAAATAAATTTAAAGGTTTTATTCCTAATTCAATTATAAATCTAATTAGAAGTAATTTAAAATAAGAATATAGAAAGTAAGTAATTAATAAAAAGTATCAATATAACTAGAGTATTAAGATTAATATACTAATTAAATATTAATAATCTTAGGGAATATATTAGTAATAATCTTCAAGTAACTAATAAAAAAAGATTATTTTCAAAATCTATTAAAAATTATATTTCTTTAGAAAATATTATTCTTAATACTAATACTAAGAATAAAGGAAAATCTAGAGATAATACTATATCTAAAGTAAATTTTATAATAGATCCTAATGAGTCTAAGGTTAAACCTAAAGATTTTAAATTACCTCAGCCTAAGCCTAAAGAAGAGTTTATTAGTAATTTATTTCCTATTCAAAATAAAAAAGAAAACGAAAACTTTTAAAAACATAAATTAAATAATTACTTTGAAATATTATTATAAGGAGATAAAATAAGTTAAAATTATTAATATTAATATAAACTAAATTAATATAATAATAGATATAGCCTACTAAATAGTAGAAAGAAAATAAAGTCAAATTCCGTATTTTAAGTATTTTAGCTAGAAAATATTTATCTATTCCACCTATATTAGCAGCTATAGAATCTAGTTTTAATTAATTAGGTAATATTATTACTAAAAGAAGAACTAGTTTAAAGTATAAAATTCAAAAGCAACTCGAATTATTAGAAAGCTAGTTTAATTATAATAATAAGCTTTATAAGAATTCTAAGTTATTTACTCCGAAATTATATACAGATTTATTTAATTATAGAGATATTTCTAATAACGCATTAGATTTTACTATTGAAGAAGATATTTCTAATAATAGTAATATAGAAGAAAGTAATATAGAAATAGATATTAATAGTAATTAATAAATTAGAATTAAATTTTATTATTAGAATTATAAATTAGATCTATTTAATAACTCGAATAAACTTCCTTACCTTCTTAATAGAATTCTAATAGAATTAAAAGCTTCTTAAGTCTTTAACTTCACATAGAGAACATTTAGCTCCCAGCTAAAACCTATACCCCAACCTACTTTATACTAATAGCTATAGCTATAGTTACTTTAGGTTTTTAAATTATAATAAGGTTATACTAATAGTATACAATAGCGTAACATATTTGACCTTAAGTTATACCTTCCCCACTATTAACTAATAATAACCTCTATAATAGACTTCAATATATATTTTTTTTCAGATACCTAATAGGCTACTTCTAAAATATATTTAAAATATTCGAAGTTATTTTTAAATACCCTACTTTTAGACGCTAGATTCTTCTTTATTACTTTAATTTTATTTTTTTTAACCCTACTAATAGTTTTATCTTCTAATAATATATTAAGGCTAAATATAATTATAATTGGTTTAAAAAAGCTAGGGAGAATAGTAAAATCACCTTTATATAAAACTAACCTTTTAAGCCTTTATAAAAGTAGTTATAGTTCTTATAGTTATTAATAATTTTTATAAGGTTAATATTCATATCGAGGTTATAAGAGTGGGGTATAGTAATAGATAGTAGCTAGGGGCAGTCTATTCTTATTATTATTATTATTAGTAGTATTATTATAAGATGCTATTACAGACAGCTATTAACTTGCGCTTTAAAAGATAATTAGCTAGTTTGTAGTAATCCGTCGTTTTCTTTTATGTTTATAGCTAGTATTATTAAAGTATACTAGTAGTATTATTAGTACCTAGTTAGTATAAGTCAATATTATAAGCACTACTATAGTAAGTTTAATACTTCGAAGCTACTACTAACTATTACAAGGCCTATACTAGCTTCTAGGTTAAAGCTAGGTCTGAACTAGTAGTTATACTACTAGGTCTTTTTAACTATATTTACTTATAGAAATACGTATAAGTTATAGTATATAACTAGGTATTTTCCTATTATAGAAATTATTTACTAAATGTTATATAAAGCTACCCACCAGGCGGGGGGGCTAAATATATAAAACTCCATTAAAAGCTTCTTATATCTGAAATATTCATATATAATAAATAATACTTTGAAATTATATATCTCTATCATATTATAATATATTACTTTAACTACAGCAGTTTTATATTAATTAGAATCTATTCTACTAATATTAGTATTTATATTACAAGTTTCTATAATCTTAATTTAGTGTATTATATTACAAATGATACAAATACAAATATATATATTATATTTGTAATATAATAGAATTTTAAATATTACAAATACAAATATATATATTAGCTATTACATGTAATATATTACAAATACATATATTTGTATTTGTAGTAGATGTATTTGTATTATCGTAATGCTCTACTAACTAGTAGTATAGATATGTTATTTTAGGTGTTATTTAAGCCTAATAGGAGCTAAAAGTCTAATTAAAGCTAACGCCTAGCTATTAGGCAACCTATTTCTTCTTTTAATATATAAAACCTATTTTTATAACGGCTTAGAAGGCGTATTTTAAGTAATAACTAATTATTAAGGTATTAGCTACTTATTATTAAAGTCGTTATAAAGAATTAGACTTTTAATTCTTCCCAAGCTATTAGGATTAGCCTCTTTTAAAGTTAGATCTTTACCGCCTTAGGCGTATAGCCTGGATAGTATTATTTGAAATATCGACTTTAGTTTAATACTAATTAAAGTAAAGCTTTATATAGACTCTTAGGCTTTCTCTATTCCTTTAGATATACTAAATAATATATAGTATATCTAAGAAGAAATATTTAGATATAACTACTATAGGCTAAGTCTATATAGCTAAAAGAATACTATTTTAAAAGTAGCTAATCTAAGTATAAATAAGGCGAAGAGGTAAAGAGTAAAGTAAAGTTAAAGGAAGGAGTAGTAGCTAGCTTAATAGTATGGTAAGAGTAAGAGTAAAAGTATTATAAGGGTACTATTAAGAAGTGGATAATTTTTAATATTAAAAAAGATATATAGAGGCGTCATAAGATAGGTAGTTGTCGGTTCGTCCGTCACGGGCTGCCACACCATAGCGCCGTTAGGTAAATAGTCGGCCTGTATAGCCTGTATATACCATATAGCTATACAGGCTATATAGCTATACAGGCTATATAGCTATACAGGCTATATAGCTATACAGGCTATATAAGCCCTATTTCTATATATATAGCTATATACTACGTAATATAACAATAAAAACAACGAATAACTAGAATACTACTTTATACTTATACAGTAAAATTATATATAGTATATATTACCCTTTAGATAAACTAATACTAATTAGTAGTTAACTCTTATTATTACTATACTACAGATTAGTAAGGGGTATTTCGGCAGAAGAAGTAATTATAACTCTTACTTAAGGCCTATAGGTAGAAGATTATAAGATTTATTCTACTTAGATACTTCAGACCCTCCTTATTCTAAGACTCCAATTAGAAGCTTCTAAAATATATTTCAACCCTCTTGAGGAGATTACTATAAAGAAGGTAACCCTTCTATAATAATTAAAATAAGGTACTTCCTATAGTATATTAAGGACTTTAGATAGTAAGCTTAAAAATATGAGGTTTTTTTATTTAATAATTTTAATACTACTAATCAGAATATATTTAGTAAATATAATAACCCTCTTAAGGTTTATAAACCTCCTTCCCCTATTTATTAGAATTTATAGTATTTCTAGTTTCCTATAGATACTTCAAACCTTTTCTATCCTAAGACTTTAGCTAAGAAGCTTTAAATTATATATTAAACCCCTTATAGAAACTACTATTAAGGAGTTAACTATATACTTTTACTTTAGTTAAAATAAGAGATTCTATCTAGTTCTATTAGGCTAGGCCCTTAGTATAGCTATAGAGTGTATTTAGTAGATATATTTAAAAGTTTATATAGCCTCTTAAGACCCCTCTATATAGCTCAAAATAATAAAAACTTTCTCCTATAAGCCCTTAAGGCTCCCTGAGGGCTATATAGTTATACTAACCTCTTATAGTAATACTATATAACAACTACCTTCTCCTATAGCCTTCGAAGTTCTATAAGAGGAATATAATAACTACTTTCTCTTATAGCCCTTAAAGTTCTATAAGAGTAATATAATAACTACTCTTTCCTATAATTCATAAGGTTTTATAAAAGCTATAGTTATACTAACCTCTTGAAGTATAGCCTATAGTAAGATCTTTCTCTTATAGCTTCTAATAATAACTCTGGAGATTACTAGAGGGTATATAATATTACTACCCTCTTGAGGTAATATATATAATATTACTACCCTTTCAAAGTAATACTCCTATAGCTATATAGCTATATAGCCTAGGTATATAATATTACTAACCTCTTAAGGTAATACTCCTATAGTTATATAGCTATATAGTTTTAAGTTAGATAGAGCTCTATATTCTTTTAATCTCTAATATCTATTTAAAAAGATCTTAGTGATTAATATGACTATTATAATTATATAGAAAGATAGATAGGTAATAGGTTTAGTAGTAAAGGAAGGCTATTGAAAAAGATAGTATTTTATAACTAGCTATTTAGGCCTATTTTTATAATTAGATAATATCGCTATAATATAAATAAAAAGTTGCTAGTATCGGTTTATCTATTATAAGCTGCTATGTGTTACGG
>AMCV02000007.1:2378676-2396153 GCA_000350065.2 Colletotrichum orbiculare MAFF 240422
CTATGCTATAGCACTATTAGATAAATAGTCAGCCTGTATAGCTTATATATACTATATAGCTATACTAACTATATAGCTATATAAGCTATATAGGCCTTATTTCTATATATATAGCTACACGCTACATAATATAACAATAAAAATAACGAATAACTAGAACACTACTTTGCACCTATACGGCAAGATCACGTACGGCATGCGTTACCCTCCGGATAAACTAACAGTAGTATTATATATATATCAGAAGGAGGAATTAGAAAGAGGTTCTTATATATATAGATTATATTTAAATTTAATAAAAGAGGGTTGTTGAAGTTATTATAGACTATTTAAATAGTAAAAAAAGGTTTAGGCGTTTAGAAATACTAAAAGCTAGGCTTATAATTATAAGACATTGAGGAGGCTATCTGAAGAGGCCTCTAGGTACTATATATAGGGTATATAAGGAAGTAAAAGGCTTGTATTATTATTACTAAAATACGGAATATATACAGTATTTAAACATTTGAAATATCGCTTTAAAATGTAGCCTGAGGCTTAGTTTCTATAGCCTATATGGCTATATACGTTTTATTATATATTATTAATGATAATAACCCCCTTCCTATTTGAGTAGTTGGTAATATACTACTCTAACTTTAAATACTTTAGATCTAACTAACTTTAAGTCTTATAACTTATAGGGGTAAATTGACTTCTCTAAATTTTAGCTAAGAACTTTATTTTATAATATATCTTATAGCTAAGGAATAATTAGATATAATATTAGTACTTAACTTCTATAAAGAAACTATTATAATACTTAGACTACTATTTAAAAAGTTAATTAAAAAAGAAGTTAAGAGTATTATTACTAATAGTATTATAGAAATCATTTAATATAACCCTACCCTCTATAAAGCTTATAAGTACTTCAAGCCTTATATTATTAATAAAGTTAAGAATAAAAATACTAATAAGATATATAAGAAGTTAAGACTTATAATCTCAAGTTTTAGAAATAATAGTAAGTTTGAAATACTAATATAATTACTAATATTCTAACGAAGTAGCTAATGATTAATTCTAACTATAGCCTTAGTTTTCTTCTAGTATAATAATATGATAATATAGTTCTATAATATTATATAAGCTTATATTTAAATTAGGATAGAGCTTATAAGATATATTATAATTAAACTACCCTTATACCTTTGAAATTTGTATTCCTAAGGTTTTATAATAATCTTTATTAAACTATTATATAGTCTTACTAAGGCTAATACTTACTAGTAGGTAACTTATTCTAAGTATTATAAGGAATACTTATAAATAGAAATATTAATATATAACCTATACCTCTTTATCTTATATCTTAAAAATAACACTTTTAGCCTTTTAGGTATATAAACTAATAATATCCTAGGCTTCTTAGATACTATATTTTTATACTATAAAGATAAAGAGTTCTAAAAGGTTTTATTCGAAGTTAAATTTAAAATAATCCTTTCAAAAGTAGTAATACTAGTATTTAATAGAGGTATCTTATTACTTAATAGTAATACCCTCTATTTATACTAAAAGTACTAAAAGTAAAAGATAGTTTTTATTAATATATATATAATACTTAAAGTATTTAAAAGACGTATTTTGAATAATACGTATATAAGGCATATCTTATTTTAATATACTGATCTGAAGTACTATTTAACTTTTCTTATATAGTATAAGAGTAATAACCCTCTAGTAATAATACTACTATATTTAATAAACGCCTTAAGTAGTAAATTAAGTATTTTAATAATAGTCTTAACTTTATACTATTTAACTTCTCTAGGGTATATTCTTATATTTTTATTAATAGCTTATTTACTAATAATACTAATTTCTTATTTTAATTAGAGTTTATAATAATCTTAAGCTAAGAGACTACTATAAGTAATAGCTAGTTTAACTTCTATAGTAACTTTATATACTATTCTTCTACTAAAGATAAAAGGATTATTAGGAGTATACTTACTCTAGAAGTTTATATTATAATAATTAGTAAAACCTTTATTTATACTATAGTTATATTACTTAAGAAGATCTATAAATACTAGAAGTTCCCTTAAATCCTAACTATTATATATACTAACTTATATTTACTCTATAAGTATTTTGTATAGCCTAGTAGTATTAAAGGAAAATGGCTTATAATTGATGTTATATAATAAGATAGTTATATAAGTACTATAAGTTTTATAAAATATAATAAATTAATAGAGATAATAAGACTACTAATATTCTTATAAAAGATATATTAAACTATACTTTTAAGAGATTTATTAATTTAAACTATATAACTATTTAAATAGAAAGATAGATAACTTAAGTAGAATAGATAAATAGGTATTTAATTATTATTAAAGTAGAAAGGCGTAGATTATTAAAAGCACTATATTCTATATAAATAGATAGATATTAAGATATATAGTAAAAAGAAAGAATTACTAGTATTAATTATACCATATTATAAGGTATATAATAACTATATATATTACTATACATATAGTAGTATACCTTCTATATCTTACTAGTAATATATACTAAGTATTTAGTACTAGTTATCACTAAATATATAGTAGTTAGTAAGTAATTACTATATTATAAATCTAGAGTCCTATATAGCGCCTTATATTATAGAGTTTTACATATTCAGCCCCCCCACTTAATAGGTAGTTTTATACAACACCTAGTAAATAATCTCTATAATAGGAAAATACCTAGTTATATACTATAGCTTATATATATCTCTATAGGTAAATATAGTTAAAAAGACTTAGTAGTATAGCTACTAGTTTAAACCTAGCCGTAATTTAGAAGTATATATATAAAAACTGATAGGTAATAGAGTAATAACTAGATATATAAACTTACTAGTATAAGCCTTATAATAGTTAGTAGTAGCTTCAAAGTATTAAACTTACTATAGTAGTACTTATAATATTGACTTATACTAGCTAGATACTAATAATACTACTAACATATCTTAATAATACTAGCTATAGATATAAAAGAGAGTAATAGATTATAGACTAACTGACCGTCCTTTAAAGTATAAGTTAATAGCTATTTGTAATAATATCCTTACTTATAATAATACTACTAACAATAATAATAATAAGAACTATTACTATACTTAAACCTTATAACTTTAATATGAATATTGACTTTGTAAAAGTTGTCGATAACCGCAAGAATTACAACTACTTTTACAAAGGCCTAAAGGGGCTAGCGCGCCTTATAGTCTATAATATAAGAATAATAATAATAAATAACTAGAATACTACTTTATATATATATAGTAAGATGACATATAGTAGGTGTTACCCTCTAGATAAACCAATACTTAGATACTATTCTAAGTATAGAGTATAAGTAACTAAATTATTAGATTTATTATAATATGTAAAGAACTTCTATTTCTATTATTCTAATTCAGATAATAAAGAGTTCTATAATATTTCTATATAAAAAGGATTAAAGAGGAGTCGCTTTATAAATATATACTTATTCTACCTTTTTATTCTTAGTAGTTCTTAAGTAAATAAGGCAAATATATAGGAGTTTATCTTTTACAGGGTATTAGAAGTAGTTTGAACTATATACATTATAATTATAATACCTTATATATTATAGCCATAGTAGCTATTATACTATAGCTTTACTATAATATATATTATATTTTAGCCTATATATTATAGTTATAACACATTATATACTATAACTATAGTAATCTATATATTATACTAAATTATATATATTATATATTATAATACCTTATATATTTTAATTACAATAGCTTATATGTTATAATAACTACTAGAATTCTGGTAATATAATCAGAATTCTAATAGTATAACTAGAATTCTAAAATAAACTTTCTATATAAGAATTTCGACATTTCTATAAATATTAGTTACAAATAGTTAATTATACTATTAATTAAATTACTATTTCTCTCTCTATCCCATCATATTACTACAAATATTTTGAATAAATCTTTATTTTGAAAGAACTACTTTTAATACGTTATATTTCTCTTAATTAAGTATTTATAGATAGTAATGATTGAATCATTAATTTATCTATTTATCTATCTATTTAAATAGGTTATAACTTTAGTTCTTTTTGGTTTCAAGATCCTTTACTTTATACTTTAAAAATTACTTTTCTTATTTATTTATAAAAGTTGAATATTATAACAAAGTCTACGAAGATCTCTACTTTGTTACTACTTTCATAGAAATTGAATACCTTATTAGAATTACTTTATTTTTCTATAGAATCAACTTTATCTAATGAGTTATTTTAATATTTAAAAATCTAACTTTTCTATTTATTTCAACTTCTTTTAATTCTTTAGATATCTGAGATTTACTCTTAATTAACTATTTCTTTAAACTACTTTTAAGTTTATTTCCTCTTTAGTTTTAAATTATTTTAATAGTAAAAAGGTTAATATATATAGAAGATCAACTTCTTTTATCTCGAGCTTTATCTTGATTTGTAATTAATCTTATAAAGAAGGAAAAGTTGAATCTATTCAAAAAAGAGAAGGAAAATATCGAGATTTAGATTTCTGAGTTTTAGATTTATTCTTTAATTTATATGTTTATTTTGAATAGAATAGAAGGACTTTGATTTTTAATTTACTCTTTTTGGAAAATATAGTACTTTTTTATATTATATATCATAAGACTTTTATGGTGTTTTAGAAAAGCCTTTTATGGAGTTTCATATGTTTAGCCCCCTGCCTAGTAGGTAGCCTTACACAACGCCTAGTAAATGATCTCTGATTTTCAATTTGCTCTTTTTGGAAAATATAGTACTTTTTTATATTATGTATTATAGGACTTTTATGGTTTTTCAGAAAAGCTTTTTGTAATATATATATTTGAATACATTATTTTATTTTAATAAAAAAGTAATTTTAAAAAGATTACTATTTCCAAATTAATAAGAACTAGTAATTATAAGATCTAGTCTATTTATATTAAGGTTTCATTTATTAATAAAGATATCTTTATAAATATTATTAAACTCATTACTTCTAAAAACAAATAAAAGTAAAAAGATTCAAATTATATATCATCATATTATAGGGATAACTTTATTCAAACTATTAAAAATAATATGGATATTTTCCGAAAATTCAAATATTGATAGAAACTCTATAAGCCTTCAGAATTTATTAGTAAATTCTTAATTTAGAAAGAGGTTTTTAGTATCATTTTTACTAATCTTATTAATATAAAAGAATTTTGAAATAGAATTAAAGAATCAACTCATAATCTATCTTATAATAGATTAGAATTATTTATATAAATAGTTGTCTAGTTACTTTTACTCTATACTTAAAATAATATCTAAGCTCTTTACTTTATATATAGATTTAACTATGAGTTTTACCTAATAATAGTATTCATACTAATACTAGCTTATAACTAGTTCAAATAGTAATGAAATTACCTATTATTATAGATAATTATTCTTCTAGTTCTAATATTCAAGCCTATAGGGGGGTAGGAGGGCTGAAGTAATACCTTAGAGGGCAATATGTCTACTAATAGTTATAGTAGAGAGCTAGCTATTACTCTCTCCTAAATAAATAGTTATAAGATATATTTTAAATAATTTGAATTCTAATTATAAAGCTTTTATCATTCTTATAATGTAGAGTTTTGAATCTAATAAAGACGTTTATGATATAGATGTTTTATTTTCTAATTTATTAGATAAATTTAAAAGAAGAAAGAATGATTCCATCAATTATACTAAAACTATCAAGGAAAAGAAGAGATTTGGAATTATTAAAGAATTGTATAAAGAATAGAAAGGAAACTTCTATAAAGATTATAAATATAATAATTATATGAAAGAAGATTATACCTATTTGTATTCAGGAAAAGCTCTAAGATAATAGGAGAATACTTTCATTAAAAATAATAATAGAAATAAAAGATCATCTAAAGAGAAGAATTTAATATCTATTAATTTTCCTTTTATGAGAATGAAAGAGAATAACACAATAAAAGACAAATTATTGAACGATAAAGAAAGTTTTAAATCTTGAGAATCTATTTCTAAAGATATAACTCTTAATATATTTTCTAAACAAGATAATATGTTTACAAATATAAGATTTATCTAACGATTCTATATAAAAAGAATAATAATACAAGTAAAACTCCAAATCATTTAATACATTAATACAATACTAAGAATTCTTAGACTTGAATTAAAAAGAAGAATCATTAAAGTACTTATGTTTATTTAAATATAATTATTACTATTTATATAATTAAATGTAAATTTATTTTATTTAATATAAAATTAAAAGAAGGGCTAATAGCTTGCTCTCTACTATAACTATTAGTAGACATATTACTTCCTAAAGTATAACTTTAGCTTTCCTGCCCCCCTACTAACTACTATAGCTAGCTCTTAGGTAATCTAAAGCTAAACCCCTTATAACTATAGTAATTAGTATATTTACTTTATATTAACCTTTTTAATCATAAATCACTAATAATTTCTTTTATAATAACTTTATGCTTTTATACTTTTTCACTTCTTTATTTTTACAACTTATTAGGAATAATATACTTAAGACGTAGAAATTATACTAACTAAACCTTAGGTACTAGCGCTATCTCTATAAACCTCGCCCTACTTAAACTACTTAAAATAGAGCCTTATATAGTATATATAGCTATATTTAGTTATATGAAAAATATATACTAGATTTTACCCCCTAATCACATGTAATAATCAAGAATCTTATAATACTAAAAAGCTAGTAGACAAAATATATATATTACGACGATTTAATATATTTCAAATATTAAAATATCTATTAAAAATACCTCTTTTTAAATCTTTAAAATAACTAATTGGTAGTTTATTTAATATAATACCTTTTAGGTAGAAATAAAGGCTTATTACTTATAGAAACTATTTTAATTCTAAAGTAACTACTTATTAAAACTTCTTTTTAGAACTTCCTTAAAAGTTACTCTTAAGTAACCTTCTTAAGATTAAGAAGTATTAATAAGCTTTTAAAATATTTAAATTAAGTATTCTTAAGAGTTCTACTTTTATAGAGGTAAATTATAAAGAAGATTAATAATTCTTTATAGATATTATTAAAGATATTTATATAAGGAATATTCTAAACTTTATAGAAAAAAGTCTAAAACCTTATTTAGCTTCTTATAATTTCTATTTTTGAAAGACTTAAGAGTATTAATATAAATAACTAAATTAAGTTTATATAATAATTTAGATTTTTAAATATATAAGTAAGGTATTTTAATATTAATACTACTATATAGAAGAAGATATAATAGTATAGGTTATTAATCTCTATAACTACTTTAGTATTATAGATAACTTATATTTCTAAAATACTATTTTAATATATTATAAGATATTTCAATCTTTAAGACTTAAGTATTTTATTATAAAGGTAGTAATTAAAATATAATTTTAAAAGTAATAAGATATTATATATAAGGTTTGAGTAACTAGCTATATTCTTTCTATTATTAGAATACTTTAAATTTATAATATTTTAATTCTATTAGTTTTCTTACTAATTAAGCTTTATATGTAGAGTTATATACTTATGATTTATAATTATCTAAATTTTATATTTCTAAATAAAGTTATTTTTACTATTATAGAAATAATATAATATCTTTCTAAAGCCTTTTTATATAATAAGATTAATTATAATACTCTTAATATTATAATAGAAACTCCAGTTACTACCTTAAGTATTTAAAATAATAAAAGATATTTTTAGAGCTTAGATAAACTTTTATACTTTCTAAAATATAAACTAAACTATATTTTAATATATTACTACTATATATACTTTCAATTAACTTTTAAAGGTTTAGTATTAAATATCTTAGTTAGAAAGAGAATTAAATAATTACTAATTTTAAATCAAAACTTCTTAAGGAGGGTTTAAACTTTTAAATAATTATAATTATATAGTTAGGTATCTAGCTAAAATAGTTAGAATACTATATAGTATATATATTATAAAGAGAGACTTTAGTAGTATTCTTTCTAAGACTCTTTTATCCTTAATTTGAATATTTCAATTTATACTTCCTAAGATATAAAGTACTTTTTAACCTTTTAACAAGCTTTTATAAGAAATTATATTTAATATAATATAATACTTATACTTATCAAAAGCTATAGAGATATTAAGATCTTTATTATAATTAGTAAAAATAAAAAGGTTAAACTATACCTATATAATATTACTCTCTATATTATTCTAACTATAAACTTTATTCTTTTTAATAGCTATAAACATAAGACTATCAATAAGACATTAAGTTAAATTACTTATCTTACTTATAGAAAAGTAATTATTCTGGAATTATAGCTATTAATACTTAATATAATTAGTAAGCTTTTGAATACTATAAATTTCGTAAGAGATTAACTATTTTAATGATATAGGTAATATAGTATAAGCTTTATCCTAGATATTACTACTATTAGTAGTATATTATAAATACTATTTAAAGACTTCGAAAAAGGAAGAAATAGCTTTAGTACTAATAGTTAGAATATCTTAGTAGAAAGCCTTTTAATTATTTTATTTCTACTATATAAAGTATTTATATTATTAATAGCTATTCGAAGTATAATAAGTATTAATCTATTTAAGGGGTATATAAGACTTATAGTATTAATAAGGTAAAATATAAAAGCTACTATATAAAGTATAAGAATATTTTATATATTACTCCTAAGAAATATATTACTTTTAACTTCTATTCTTATTATTAGAGTTATAATCGCTATACCTTAACTCTAATATTTATAAATAGAACTACTAATTATTCCTAGGATTTTTATCTTATTAATTATATTAGAGTTATTATTATAAGAATATGTAAGAGCTTTAGTATACTTTTTAAGTATTAGTATAATATTAATATTAAGGCTTTTAAATATAATAATAAGATCCTTAAACATAAGAATCTAAAATATAATCCAACTTCTTAGAATATATATTTTAAGCTATCTAATTTATAAATTTAGAGTTCAAATAGAAATACTAAGTATATTAGAGTAATTATTAAAGTATATATAAGAGCTATAAGGTATAAGAGTAAGTTATTCTATAAATTCTAATTTAAAACTTTATAAGTAGTAATATTTCTTTATAACTAAATACTAATATACTTTCTAAACTAGTTAATACTATATTAAATACTTTATAAAACTACCTAAGGGGATAATATTATAAAATTAGATTTAACTTACTGTTATAGTTTTAACTATAAATACTTTAATTTTACTATAAATATAAAGTTTAAATATAACTATTTAGTATATTTTATAAAGTGTGTTTTTATTAACTATTTAGTTAGCTTTATTTTAACTAATTAATATTAAGTATAGAACTTACTTTAAGATGAAGTTATAATAACTTATAATATTTCTTTTAATAAAACTCTTTTTTGTAATAGGAATTTAACTTTTTTATAAGATAATTTAAAATAATCTAATTCTAATAAAGTCTCTTACTAATTATAAGATTGAATAATTATAATAGAACTATTTAAAATTAATTTGATTATGTATTTAAACTTTAGTGAAAAGTTTAATAAGATAATTCATATTAAAATAAGAAGTAATTATAATAACCTGAAGTTTTATATCTATATAGTAACTACTTTAGAACCTTATAAAATACTATTTAAAACTATAAAGTTCATTTTAATAACTCTTTTAGAATTACTTATTATATTCTTCTATAATCTTATCTATATAAATAAAATTATAAAAAGGCGAAAAGCTTAAGTATTTCTAGAGAAAGTTAAATATAAAAGATAGCTAAAGTATTATATTAGAATAATTAGGAGATTTTTATTTAAAGTTATTCTTTTTTATTAATACCTTTTAGTTATTTCAAAATACTTTCAAATACTCCCATTTATAGCTATCGAGTAATATAAATAGTTAATTAGAAGGGGTTTTAAAAGCTTAAATCCTTTAAGAATTCTAATATATAAATATTATAGTTTCTAATAATAACCTTTAACTATAAGGTAAGTTGGATATTAGAAAATGTTTAAAATATATAGGAATAGAAGTTCTTATTCTAAGAATTTTATAATAATACTTATTATTATTATTTATATCTTACTTAATAATACTTATTTATCTATATATTAAAACTATAATAATAATTAAATAGATTTATCTTAAGAGTTATGTTAAATTATATTCTTAAAATAAGATAAATAGAATTTGTATAAGAAATTTAAAAGCTTTAAGATATTATTAAATTTATATTTATAAACTTAATAAGTATAGGTACCTCTTAGAAATTAAAGCTTAACTAATTATCCATAAAGATAAATAATTATAGGATAATTATAAAACTTATATAATTATTCTAATAGGTATATTATTTTAAATATTTATAATAATTACTAATTATTTTAATCTTAAGCTATTTTAAAATAATATAATTAATACTTTTATATATATAGTATTTAATAAAGTGATTTATATAGAGATCCTATTAGGTTACTAAATATTAAATAAAATCTATTATTTGAATACAATATTATATAATATTTAGAAGTCTTTTCTCTAATAATAATATTATTTAGAAATACGTCTTCAGGATTTTAACTTTAAACTTACTATAGGAAAGTTATATTACTATTTAAAAAAATGTATTATCTTCTTCTTCTATATTAAAAACTATATACTTTCTTTCCCCTTAGAAGATATATTTAAAGTATATATATTATTAGTAGATGTTTAATAGAAGTATTCTTTTAAAATAGTAAAGACTTATAGTAATTTCTTAATATTAATATTATTTAAGATTAAATAGCATAATAATTATAGTTCTCATAAGTAATATATATTAAAAAGCTCCTTAAGTATTTCATAAAGTATATACAATATACTAAATATTTTAAAACCTATCTAAAAACTAAAAAGCTTTTATTATAATAAGATTAAAGTTCTTATATAGAACTTAAATATTACTAATAAGATGCTTTATTAATTATACTATAGTTATAATAACATTAAATACTACCTATATAGTAAGCTAATTATTATATTATAATTTAAACCTCTTAGATAATTATTATATAGAAGTTAAATGAATAATATAATACTTTAATAAGATGAAGAACTTCTACTTTAAGTTTAGCTATAAGGCTAGCAATCTGTTTAATAGTTTTGCAGTTATTATAGATACTAGTTTTAAAGATAATAGTAATAATTCAGAATGCTTTCAAATATATACTATATATTTCTTTAGAAGTCTAATAATATAGTAAGTTAATAAAAAAAGACTATTATTATTTTAATAATTAAAGTAAAGCTTTTAGTATTATTCCAAATTATTTAAGAGGTTATTTTTACTAATTGCTTTATTACTATATTTTAAGTAAACTTTAAAATAAATATACATAGTAGAAGTAAGGTATATAAGCTTTACCTTACTATCTGAGTTTAATATTATAACTAATAAATCATATATTTTATAACTATTAAAATAGTATAATTATATATAAAACTATAATATATAGATATTTATAACTACTAGTTATAATAAGAAAATATATACCGATATTTTAAAATTAAATATATATTTCTAAGAGAGCCTATAGTTAATAATTTTATAAAGCTTCTTTAGAACTATTAGTTTAGTATTTCTATTATTTAAATTAATATAATAGATTAGTTAAACTATTTGAAAATATAATAAGAAGAAGAATTTTAAGAAGAATGTCTAATATTCAAAAATCCTAATAAGTATTTTAACTACTAATTAGGATCTATAGATCTTAAGTTATAATAATAATAAGGTTAAATAAAAAACTTAGAAGTATTAGAAGTATTTTCTAATTAATAAGAAGTATTAAAATAGCTTATAAATAGTATTATTCTTCTCTTTATAAGAATAGAAATCTAATAAGAATAATAAGGTAATAGAAGGAGTTTCTTATAAGATATAAGTAGAAAGTTTAATTAGTATTATTTAAAAAAGCTAGCTTATAAGTAAAACTTTTAAAATTAGGAAGGTATATTAGGAATAATATACTTAAGAAGTAGAATTTATACTAATTAAATATTAGGTATTAGTACTATTTCTATAGGTTTCATCTTATTTAAACTACTTAAAATAAAGCCTTATATAGTATATTTAGTTATATAAAACATGCATACTAGATTTTACCTCCTAATTATATATAATATAACTAATAATATTTAATTTGAATATCTTAAGATATTTAATTAGTACTAACTATAAGTATTCTATTTAAATATTTATTATAACTTTAATATCTACAATTTGAATATCTTTTAAATTAAGCCTTATTTACCACCCAGATAAAACTTTACACTACTAATATAAAAGCTTTCTACTATTAATATAAACTAACTTATGATTTCTATATAAGTATAATACGATTTAGCTTACTTTTATTAGTAAACAAATGTAAAATATAAATTAAATATAATTAATATAAAAACAATACTTATATAGATATAGATATTCCTAATATAACTTAATAGTTTTTGAAACTCCTAGAATTACAATATTATAATAGTCTGAAGTATCTAATAACTAGTATTAAAATAGTATATTAATAATAGGGTATTATCTAATTGATATTTAATCTCTAAAGCCTTTAGCTTAATATAGTAATTTATAAAATAATTAGATAATTGTTTTTTAAATATTTATGGGCTACTTATTAATCACAATATTCAGGATAATTGTATTAAGATTTAATCTAATAAACCAGTAGCTTTAATTATAGGAATTATAGGTAAACTCTATTATATTTATATTATACGTTTCTTCTGATAAATAACCATATAGATTTTAAGGGGATTTCAAATTTATTATAAAAAATATAGAAGAATAATAAGTTATAGAATGCCTGAATTTTATAAGTATTCTATTTTATCCTATCTTTAAGAAGTCTAAAAAGGGTTTTAACTTTATAACCTTAATAGTTATTTTTAACTATTTATATTAAGCTTTAGTTTGAATAAAACTCTCCCTATATATATTACTATTATGAGATCTTCTATTACTATAGGGTTAAATATAAGAACTAGGGGTATAAATATCTATAATAATAGGAAACTGTATTACTATTTTAACTAGTTATAAGCTAGTATTAATATAAATACTATTATTAAGTAAGGTTTATAGTTAAATCTATATATAGGGTAAAAGGCTTAGATACTATTCTAAATATAGAGTAAAAGTAACCAAATATAAAACTAATTTTAAAATAGATTAAATAGGAAAGTACTATTTATCTTATAATGAGAATAATGAGAAGTTAAAGAATATTTCTAAGAAATAAAGTTTGTATATTCAAAGACGTTTATTATATTTGAATATTAAGAGTTAGTTTATTATTTTAAAATACATTTAATACTATAAGAATTATATTCATTCTTTGTAAAGAACCTATATTATATAAGATGGAAAAAAACGTTTCTTGTATAATAAGATTTAAGAAATACAATTTGTATAAATTTAATATTTGTATTTTATGATAAAGTATTATTCTTTCTATTCTTATGTTATAAAATACTTAGCTTCTTTATAACTATTCAAATTATATTAATATAAGAAATATGAGTAATCTAAAAGATAATATTTTAAATTTATCTTACAAAGTAAATAGAATAGATATTCTTTCTATTAATAGAGTTGACATGAAGAAAGCTCTATTAAGAATATGAATAAATATGATAAAAAAAGAAGCAAGATCTTTATTATTTTAATTATATTAATTTGGATTTATATAGACTTTTAATTCTTATAATATATAACAGATTTAACAGATATATTCTATTTACTAAGAAACTAACTAGACTTACTTAAGGACTTTGATTAGAAATTAAATTAACCAAAGAAGCTTTAAACATCCTTCTTAAATCTAAGAAATTAATAAATAATAATAATAAGAAAAAAGATAAAAGAATTTAATACTTATAGAAGTAATGAATTTACTAATAAGGGAATAAAGGATATATAATGCTATTCTGATTTAATCTATAAAATGAAACCTTTTTGTATTTATAGACCTAACGATCTAATAAAAAGAATAGTACGAGTTCTAACTAATAAAAGAAGGCTTACAGTTTATTACTTTAAATTACATTCTTACTTATAAGGAGATATTTAATAGTTTCAATAAATATATATATATATATATATATAATAGAACTCCTCATAATTCTATAAATTTCAAGACTGCCTGAAATTAAAAACAACAGTAAAGCCTAATATTAAAAATATTAAGATATAAAGTAATTTCTAGTATTATAAAAATAAGGTTTTTAATATTAGAAAATTAGATATAAGAATTTATAAAGAAGCTATTATAACTTATGGAACTAATATTTGTAATATCTAGGGTTAGGATTGAGTATCAAAACTAGGGGCATATTTATCTATAATAATACGTAATTCTATTATTATTCTGATTAGTTATAAGCTAGTATTAGTATGAATACTATTATTAGGTAAAGTTTATAGTTAAATCTATATATAGGGTGAAGGGCTTAGATATTATTCTAGATATGGAGTAAAAGTAATTAAATAATGCTTAGGGGTTTAATAAAACGAAAGCTATATAGTCTAAAGATATAAAGATCTTGAGAATACTTTTTATACTTGAGAAAAGGAGTTGGTTTTATCTACCAATTTAGAATAGAATTCTGATAATTGTAAATTTAGTTAGCTGAATAATAAGCTTATTTGAAATCTAGATCATTCTATTTTCCATATACATTGAAACAAAGATAATAATAACAATAGCAATAATTCCCCAATAAATCCTTCTATTAGAATTCAAGAAATATCTAAAATAATTCTAAAAGAAAGTTTAAATATTAAAATACTTGAAAATAATTAAATATTGGATTTAAATATAGAACATAATAATAATATTCAAGGAAAGTCTAATTTATATATTAATTTACTTCCTATATTAAATAAAGTTGAAAAAGGGTATAAAGCTTATAGAGAAAGGGCCTCCTTTATAATTTAAAACTATCTTAATTTAAATAGTTATATAAAGTTGTATAAAGATACTAATAAAGATAAATAAACTTCTTGTATCTCATTAATGAATAAGCTAAGAAATCTATTTCTTTTATTTAAATCCTTAACCTTCCTCAATATAGAAACTAGATTTTAATTATAATAAAAGAAATAGAATAAATAAGAATTATAAATAGATAGAAAACAATACCTCTATCTATTATGAATATTTAAAATATCATATTCTAAGTAGTAGATACATTTCGAAATTAAAATTAATTAATATAACTAAAGAAACTATATATAAAGTTAAATAGGTACCTTAAAACTATGATTAATATTTCAATATTAACTGGTTACAAATCTTGAATACTCCCTATAGGTCTAAAGGTTAGATATATATAATTATTCTGTCTATCTATTTAGAATAGATTTTAATTTAGTTTAATTGTATTATAATATTTATTCATATTAATATTAATAAATCTATAAATATCTATCTACTAATGAGATTTTACTTTAATATAAAGAAGAATTCTTCAGAGTTAACTCTGAAATTTAAATATAAATATAAATAGAAGAAAAGCCTATATTTTTACTAATATATTGTATAAAGTATTATATAATTCCAAATAGAATTTATAGCTTCAATATACTTTATCTAAAGAATATTTTCTATTCGATAAGATTTAATATCTAACTCTATAACAAAATAGTTTTTGTTTTAAATAAAGGATTCTATATAGTAATTATAACCTATTATATTAATAATATATTATTAGCTATAAATAGTTGAAAAGCAGCTAAATATAAGTATAATTCTCTAAGATAGAATTACAATTTTAGATTGGAAAAGAACCTTCTATCTTTCTTAATTATAATTGATTTATAAATTAAGAAGAAAAAGTAATTATTGTTAATTAGAATATATATATTAAGAGAACTATAAAAGTATAAAAAGGAAATTATTTAGAATTTGAAATTCCTATAGATAAATGTTAGTTTATCTGGAGGGTAATATATACTGTATATAATCTTACCATATAGGTATAAAGTAGTATTCTAGTTATTCGTCGTTATTATTCCTATATTATATAGTATGAGGCGTTATATAAAGCTCTAGATCTATAATATAGTAATTACTTACTAATTACCATGCGATTAACTATAGCTAGTATTAAATACCTAGTACCTATTACTAGTAGGACGCAAAGGGCGTACTGCTATATATATAGTAATATATATAGTTACTGTATGCCTTACTATATAGTGTAACTAATAATAATAGCTTTATATTACTTAGAAATAGAAAAAAGACTCTAAAATCTGGTATTTTAAAGTTTTAATAAGTTACAAAAGCTTTATTATATTTCATTTTAAGAATAAAACTAGATACTACTTTTATAATAATAGCCTATTTTTAATTTACTTCTAATTTAGGTAAAAGTTGTTTTTAGCCTTCAGTTATATATAGGATTATTTAAATAATAATAAAGAATATAGATTTACTTATAATTATGAAGATATATCTTCTATTGACAATATTGAAAGATATATTGATTTAGATTAGATTAGAGATCTAAATGATAGAAAATCTACTTCTTCTTACATTTTATATGTAAAAGGAAATAGTAATTTTCTAAGTAATTCTATTAAAACAATAACAATAATAACAGTAATAACAGTAATAACAATAATAACAATAATAACAATAATAACAATAATAACAATAATAACAATAATAACAATAATAACAATAATAACAATAATAACAATAATAACAATAATAACAATAATAACAATAATAACAATAATAACAGTAATAACAATAATAACAACAATAACAACAATAATAATAATAATGTATTAAATCTTACTACTAAAGTTCAAGAAATATCTAGCATGATTCTAGAAGTAAATTCAAATCTTGAGATAACTGAAACGAATAAAATATTAGAATTAAATATAGAAAATAATAATAATATTTAGGGAAAGTCTAACCTACATATTAACTTACTTATTATATTAGATGAAGTTAAAAAGACTATAAAAATTATAAAGAGAATACCTTCTTCATTATTTCAAATTATTCTAATTTAAATAGTTATATAATGTAAAGTTATATAAAAATACTTATAAAGATAATTAAGCTTCTTATATTCCATCAATTAGTAAGATAGAAGAATTTACTTCTTTTCTTCAAATATTCTGATTGCCCAAATATAGAAACTAGATTCTAGTTATAATAAAAGAAATAGAATAACTAGGATTTATAAATAGTTTGAAAATAATATTTCTATTACTTATTATTAGTTTATAACTAATAAATATCATAATTAATAGATTATATCAATAGTATATAACTAGTTAT
>AMCV02000007.1:2396885-2427679 GCA_000350065.2 Colletotrichum orbiculare MAFF 240422
GTATATCTTTTATTTAATACTATATTAAATACTTTAAGTTCTTATTATATATATTTCTCTCTCTTTCTATTATCTTCTTCTTATTATTCTATGTATCCTCTTTTTACCCTTATTTCTTCTTCTTATTACTATTAGTAACTCTTATACTTTATTCTTCTATCTATATTATTATCTTATTTATTACTATAAACCCTTTAAAAATTTAATTAGTAAATCTCTTAGTTATACTATTTATAAGATTATCTTTATTATTAATCTAATAGATCTTAAGAATCTCTTTTCACTTATATAATTATTAGAACATTATAATGTTAACTATAAAGTACTTTTCTTTAATAATATCTAATTTAATATAATACTCATAGAAAGACTAAGAGTTAGTATAAATCAGTATTAATATTATTAGTTTAGTAACTTTTACTCTATACTTAGAATAATATCTAAACTCTTTACTCTATATATAGATTTAATTATAAATTCTATGTAATAGCAGTATTCATACTAATATCAACTTATAACTAGTTAAAGTAATAATGAAATTATTTATTATTATAGATAGTTATACTCCTAATTCTAATATTTAACCTTATAATAGTAGAAGACTTTATAGTAATAATTTATATAGAGAAAACTTTATTAGAATTAAAACTTAATATATATAATTAAAAGTAACTACTAAGGTTATAGGGTTGAGAATCTCTTTCAACTTCTTAAAAATAGGATAAAGTAGAATACTTAAAAAAAGCTAGGTATTCTATAACTTATTATCTTTCCATATCTTTTCTAATAAATTTAAAATTCTTTTAAAACTTATATAACTACTTATAAGAAGAGAAGTATAAGATAAATATAATAATATTTACTTATAACTCTTATAATTAAAAAATCTTAATAAAGATATCTCAAAGGTTATAATTAATAAACAACTTATAGATATTTAAAAAAGACATCTAATTATCCTATAAGTTATTATATTAAATTAAAAATTCCAGAAATAAAATATAAGTTAGATAATACTTTAATATTAATATATTATTATAATACTAATTATTAGATATTTTAAAGTATAATAATAATATAATTCTAAGCCTTTAAAGACTATTAGGCTATACTAGGAGTATTTATATCTTTATAAGTATTATTTATATATTAGCTATATCTAATATATTAAGATCATTCGCTAATAAGAGCAGGCTAAGTCTGAATAGAGTGCCTATAGTTAGTAGTAATTAAAAATCTCGAGATATTTGAATTATATATTAATAACTATGAAAGTATAAAGGCGTGAGGTTATTATAGAAGGAATTATCAGTTATTTATTATCTATAAAAAGGTTAATATAAGATAGGTATACTAGGTATAGTTACAAGGGCTTTAACTTTAGATTAAGTAGGAGTTAGTTATAATAGTTGGTAGGGGGGTAAAAAGGCTAAAGTTATACTTTAGGGAGTAATATATCTACTAAAAGTTATAATAGAGAGTAAGCTATTAGTTCTTCTTATTAATATTATTAATTAGTTATATTAAAGGTCTTTATTCTATTTAAAGTCATATGCCTCTTAAGACTTTTTAAAGGAAGCTATACCTAATAGTTAGCTCTTACTTTATAAACCCTATAGATAATACTAAGGCTAAGGAACTATTTAAATAGAAGAAACCTTAAGTAGTAATAATATAATTAGTTAAATATAATTAGTAATAAATAGGGAAGATGTAGGCCTATCTATCTTAGTTATTCTATTAAGAATTATAATTAGGTAATACTAATACTAACTAGCTAGTAGTATATATTACTAGTTATTAATAGTCGCTAGCTATTAGTAACTAGTAGTAATAGCTACTAGCTAGTCGCAGCTATTATATTTAGTTTATATAATCGGAAGGCATAAGGCTACCTGTCAGGAGTATATACTAGTATCTAAGTAATAGATCTATATAGGAGGCTTTAATATAAGTATAAGATTATTAATATATTTGAATCTAATTCTTCTAATTAGGATCCTAGCTATTATAGCCTAAATACCCCTCTTTATATATAACTAAGTAGTAGCCTAATTAAGGGTTATTAGTATGTTTTAATATATTCCCCCCCCTTATAGACTATATCCTCATAGTCTTATAACTTAAAAAAAACTATTCCTAGATCTTAAAACCTTTTATCTTCATAGTATATATCTTAGCCTTTTTACTAGCTTTTTAATACTCCTTATATTCTAAACTAGACTTCTAATATTCTTATTAAACTTCTACTTTTATAAAAAAGAAGAATAATACTATTTATAAAATCTCTTAAAAACCTCTTATTATTATAGCTTCTAATATATTACTAATTTCTTTATCAATATAATATCTTATATATTACTAACTTCTTATTACTAAGTTCTAATTATTATAACCTCTTATTATTAAAACCTTATATATACTACTAACTTCTTATATACTACTATTAATATTACTATTACTATTATTCCACTATCTTTCTAGTAATCTCCTTCTTATTTAAACCTATAATATAACTTCTTATAATTTCTTATTATTATAACTTCTCTTTTATTATTCTTATTAATATAACTTCTTATATACTACTAGCCTCTTATTACTATAATATCTTTTTAATATAGCCTCTTATATACTACTAGCCTCTTATATATTACTAACTCCTTATTATTATAGCTTCTTATTACTACTAACTTCTTACTATTAGTATTATTATATTGATATTGTCATTATTATTATACTACTACTAATACTATATTACTTTTCTTCTAATAATCCCCTTCTTACTTAAAACTATACTATAGCTATTACTATTATTACTACTTCTCTAGTAATCCCTATACTAAAAATTATAAAGTCTATAGTTCTCTCTATACTATATTAGCTATATTAACTACCTTACTATATTAACTATTATATAGCTACTTTTACTATTATATTATAAATAGTATAATATTTATTTATAATATATAATCTTATAGCCTTATAGTAACTATTATCTCCCCTCTTAGAAGTTATACTTTTATAGCTTTAAAGGTCTTATAATACTAACTAATATCCTTCTATTAAGCTTTAATTATACTATTTCTTATATTATTAAAGGCTTTTAAAGCTTTAAAGCCTAATTATAAAATATTAGCAGTAGTAACCCTCTAGTACTCCTTCTTTAGTTAGGACTTAGGAGTCCCTCCTAAGTTTTATATCTAGTTTCTTAATATCAGTAATTCTAACTAATATTAACCTTTTAGATATATTCTAATTATAACTATATTTTAACTACCCCCTAGCTATTTTAACTATAAAAATATTAGAAGGATCTCCTTTTTACTCTTAATTATAAGGATACATTGTCTATTATATCTATAGTAAACTGCTTATTCATATTACTAAAATGACTTCTAATACCCCCTAGTACTTATAATTATATAATTATATAATATATACTTCTCAATACCTTCATACTACTTTTAAAATAACTATCCTAAAATAACTACTTCAAAAACTTAAAACTTCTACTTATTTAATATCCCTCTACTGACCTAATTACTATAACTTTATAGAGACTATATATATTAAAGTCTCTATATCTTAACATACTAATATCCTTCTTATAACTCTTAGTCTCTTAATAGTTTCTATATTAGTAATCTCTAGTAGAAACTTTGTTAATACCCTATAGTTAAAATTATTATTTCTACTATACTAATATTATACTAGTGCTTCTTTAGTATGCTTCTCTTATTATAGCCTTATATAATAACCTTATTAATACTATATACATTGAAATTTCTATATCTATCTATATACTAATACCCCTCTTATTAGCTTTTAATTTCTTAATAACCTTAATATTAATAGTCTTTAGTAATAGCTTCTTATAATAGCCTTATTAATACTATATATATTAAAATCTCATTCTACTATACTAGTACCTCTCTTATAATAGCCTTATCGATACTATATATATTAGAATCTTATTATTTACTATACTAATACTATTTTCATATTTCTCTTATAATAATATTATTAATACTATATATATCAAAATCTTATTATCTACTATCCTAGTAACACACTAATATCTCTCTTATCATAATATTATTAATACTATATATATTAAAATCTTTACTTCTACTATACTAGTATCCTTCTAATACACCTTTCTTATAATAACCTTACTCTAACTTTATATAGTAACCTTATTAATACTATAAATATTGAAATCTCTATACTACTATATCAATATTCCTTTAGTTATCTCTTATAATAATCTTAATAAATAGCTTCTTATAATAGCCTTATTACTATAACTATATATTAAACTTTTCATACTACTATATTAATACTATATTAATATGTCTCTTAAGATAACTTTACTAATACTATGTATATTAAAGCCTAATTACTACTATTATAATACTAATACCCTTTATATAACCTACTAATTAGAACTCCTAAAGATAGGTAGAAATTTGAATATATTAAAAGTATATACTAGTATCTAAGTAATAGATCTATATAGGGGGCCTTAATATAAATATAAAGTTATTAATATATTTGAATCTGACTCTCCTAACTGGGATCCTAGCTATTATAGCCTAAATACCCTTCTTTATGTATAACTAAGCAGTGGCCTAGCTAGGGGCTACTAGCGCGCCCTAACACCACTGGTTGCGGTTGCCTGCCGCAGGATTCAAACCTACTGCTCTTGCCGTAAAACGGTAAAAGCCAGCCAGACATTAAACCACTACATCAAGCGGGAATTAATATTATTAATATCTTTAAATATTTGATTATTCATCCAACAATAGTAGAAATTATGTATTTTATATTAACTCCTATAGTTATGTTATAAACCTTAGAAGCTAATATACTTTTTATAACTCTTTTTGACTTAACAGAAGAAAAGTAGATAATATTACCTTTAAATTTAAAAGTATGATTATTCTTGTTATTTCTTTCTATTTTCAGAATAATAATAAATTCTAATTAAGATATTATATCTTTATTATTAAAAAAAATCTATTAATAAAAATATAAAGCTTTATTTCCTTAATATTAATAAGGATAAATATTAAATCTCATTCTAACTTATTTATTTATTATATAAAATACCTATTAAGTCTCTTAATATCTTCTTCTATTAAGTCTTAATATCAAGTTATATTAGAAAGGTTAAAATATACTTCTATTTAATATATAGAGGCTATATATACCTATTATACTTATTATTTAATATATACTAACTTTATATTACTAAATATATAATTAATAAGCCTAATCCTCTTATTTTAGCTTTTTTAAGTAAAACTTATATTACTGATAGTTTTAAGAATTACTATATTTCTATTAAAAATAAGAAACTTATTATTTATAAGTATTAACTTTAGTTTTATGATAAATCTTACTTATTCAAATTCTTCTTTTTTCTTATTATTAAGTTTAAATAAATAGAAATTAAAGATATTATCTATCTATGTATTTATAATGTTAAAGTATATATTATCTAGCCTAAAGATTATAAGATATAAATTATATAATAAGATTTCTATTTTTAGTTTATTTTTATAGTAATTAGAATATATTATATATTAATATATATCTAATTCTATAATACTATATAGTAGCTAGATATTAATAATAATAATACTTTCTAGATATACTTACTATAAACTAATAAGTAGTTTTATTAATATGAAGTAATTTAGGTATATTTCTACTTATATATATATCTAAATAATATTATAGAGATAGACTTCTATAGGAATATTAAAGTATATTATTACTAATAGTATTAATATAAGATAATAGCTAACTTATCATATTATTAGTAATTATATAAAAATATTAGTCTTCTCCTAATTATTAAATCTTTTAATAACTAATTATGACTTTTTATATAATATAATATGAATATTCTGAATCGTATTAATAAATCTAAAACTAAAGACTCTTATCTATTTATACTTTTGGATGTTAAAGTATTTAAGATATAATGCTTTTTTTACTAAAAAGACTTCTTATTCTTTGATATATTACTCTTCAAAAGCCTTATTTAGAATTATAATAAAGCTATATTAGTAAAAGTTAATAGTTTTAATTAATACTTCTACTCCTTTTATTATAAGGTAAATATTATAATATATAGTATTAGAAAGGCTAGGTTTTATAATAAAGATATTATTCTTATATAGTAACTTTTATTATCTAAGCCTCTTTTTAGATATTATTATTATAATTATCTCTTTGAACAAAACTTCTTCCTTAATTATATGATTATAGAAACTCTTATTATTACTCTTTATAATTTAAAACTAATAATATAATTTGACTATCATTACTTAGAAAGTATTAGGTTTATTTTCTATTTCTGTAATATATATCTTATTATCAATTAACATAAGTCTAAAAGGTTGAATTTAGTTTTAATACTTTTAGTAAATATATATATCTAATTATAATAAGAATTAGTAAATAGATATAATAGAAGAATTATTTTATATACTTAAGGTGTTAAGACTTAGTATTATATAAAAATCTTATATACTTCTTCTGTTATCTTTTAAATAATTACTATATATCTTATTACATTTAGAAATAGTAGTAATAATATATTAAGATGTAAATATATTTTAAAGATAAAGAGGATTAGTACAAACCTATTAAAGCTACTAATATTATTAATTATTTTAATTATACTTTAGAATACTTCTTCTCTTAATATTACTAGTATTTTAATATTTATAATCTTATAGGCTTTCTATAGGTAAATATTATATTATTCAATCTTATTAATATTATTATACGTTTTGATTAATATAATCTTTATCTTACTACTAATATTATCAACTTCCTTCTTAAAGTGTTCAAGATTAAAGTTATATCTTATATTAATAATACTCTTATTAAGAAGACTCTAATATATATTAGTCTAATATACCTTCAGTATATACTATATGTCTTCTATAGAAATACGTCTTATAAACTTTATAGCTATTAATATTATTAGTATATTGATTATATATAGTATAGGTTTACTACTATTAAAATACATAATATTAATAGTAATCTTCATATTAAACTCATGATTATCTTTAAGGCTAAATCTAAATTAATATAATATCTTACTATTTATTTAATATTAATAGTACTCTTTTATATTTATCTTAATCTTACTAATAATTGTGATTTAGCTTATTCTATTAAAGATATTATTTAAGTTTTAAATATTAGAATAATTAAATCTCTTAAAAGATTGCTATATTTCTATCTCTATAAGGCAGTTAATAGCCTTATTATGAAAATCCTCTTATACTAAGAATTATAAATATCTATTATATCTCTCTATAAGTAATAATACTCTTTCCTACTTAATTCTATTATTAAAATTATTAAAGTAGATTTAAAATTAATTTATATTAAGAAGGCTAAGAAGAAATGGAATAATTACTAGTATAATATTAAAGTAAATATTTCTAAAGAATCTAAATACTTAAGTTATATTAAGACTTATAAACCCTTATTTATCTTTAAATTGTACATTTACTTTTAAAGCAATCTTATTATATTAAATATTAAATATAACTTTCGAAAGAATCTTTAATTATTATATACTTCTTATACATAGTCCTCTTACTCTTATATTTAAGAAGATACTTTCAAATATAAATTTAGGAAATTCTAAGATTAAAAGGATTTCTAGTTTAATTAATATTATAAAGTAATAATAAATTTAATTCTAGAGGATTTCTATAAGCCTCTTAAAATCAATTATTCTAATTCTATTATTTATAATTATAAAGTAGATTACTATAAAGTCTTCTTCTAATATCTTACTTATATTATTATATAATATCTCTATTAATATTTCTATTAGTATAATATTATTAAAATATATTGTAATTTCTATTACTAACTCTATATCAATAATAAATACCTTCCTGAAGTATAATACTATTATTTTATATTTCTTAGTAATATACTTTATTAACTAGTATTCTATTCCTAACTTTAGATATATATAATATTTACTATATATATTTCCTCCTTAAGGTCTCTTACGAAGTAGCCTTAAGGTATTATTAATTTTTTATTTAATACAGAAATTAATATATTTACTACTAATTAAAGTATAAACTATACCTTTAGTTATTATATATTGTAATGAATAAATAATATAGTATATAATCTGAATACAGGTTATTAAAAGGTATAATCTATTCAAACTAGAATAAAGCACTTAAATAAATATAAATAAAACAGTTAGGCCTTATATAATCCAGCATAGCCGCCTAGTAGGCTTTATATTATACTTATTCTTATATACCCCCCTAGTAGTAGAACTACTAGAGATAACTTTATACTTTATAAACGAATTCTAGATAGCATACTATTATAAATAGAAATAAGTAAATCTTCTTAAAATAGCTTTTAGAATATTTAAATAAAACAAACAACTCATTATAATAAACCTATTATAATCTATTATATATTTAACTATTGTTTATTTTATATTTAATAAAAGTAATTAGTTAATTCTTTCTAAAATTGTTATTTGTTTAATTTTTGAATACTATAAATAACTTTCTTGTTATTCTTTACTTATCAGTTTCTTTCTTCCCTCTATATATTAATATCTTTAGTAATTACTTTCTTATACTTATTAGTAATGCATATTAATACAATAGATTCTATATATTAATTTGTAATATAAATCATAATTTTCAATTATTACTACTATTCTAATTATAGTCCAATTCTATTAAACCTAAAATAGTTGTCGGTTTATCTGTTACAGGCTGCCATACTATAGCGCTGTTAGGTAAATAGTTAGCCTATATAGCCTATATATACTATATAGCTATACTAGCTTTATAGCTTTATAGGCTATATAGGCCTTGTTTCTATATATATAGCTACGCACTATGTAATATAATAATAATAATAATAACGAATAACTAGAATACTACTTTATATTTATCTAGTAAGATTATATATAGTATATTTTACCTTCTAGATAAACTAATACTAATTAGTAATTAACCTTTTTAGTACTACTATACTATAGATTAGTAAGAAGTATCTAGTAGGAGAAATACTTATAACCTTTACTTATAATTCATAGGTAAAAGATTATAAGATTTATTCTACTATAGATATTTTAAGCTTTCCCTACTTTAGAACTTTACTAAGAAACTTTAAACCATATATTAACCTCTTATAGATAGTTAATATTAAAATACTAATAACTATATTCAATTTAGTCTAAAGTAAAATACTCTTTGATAGTAATTATTAAGAGGCTAATAATTACCCTTATTTAGTTACTTATAAAAACGTATCTAGTAAATATAATTTTCTTAAACTTTATAACTTTTCTTTAATTACTAGAGTTTATAGTATCTCTAGCTTCTTATAGATACTTTAAACCCTCTCTAATCCTTACTTAAATTCTAAATTATATATTAAACCCCTTATAATTAGCTACTATTAAAATATTAATAACTATACTTAATATAGTTTTGAAATAAAGTATTCTATAAAACTGTATTAGGTTTAAGCCTTTAGTATAGCTAGAAAGAATATATTTAGTAGATATATTTAAACATCCCCTATATAGCCTCTTAAGACCCCTCCATATAACTCAAATATAATAACTACCTTCTCCTATAACCCTTAAGGCTTTATAAAAGCAATATAATAACTACCCTCTCCTATAGCCCTTAAGGCCCTATAAAGGCTATAGTTATACTAGCTTCTAGAAGTATAGCTTATAGTAAGAGCCTTCTCCTATAGCTTCTAATAATAACTCTAGAAATTACTAGAAAATATATAACTATACTAACCTCTCGAGGTATAGCTTTATAGCTTTATAGCTATATAGCTATATAGTTTTAAGTTTAAATAGAACTTTATATTCCTTTGATTTCTAATAATAACTTCAAGAGATCCTAGTAATTAATATACTTATTATAATTATACAGAAGGATAGATAGGTAATAGGTTTAATAGTAAAAGAAAGCTATTAAAAAGTTAGTATCTTATAGCTAGCTATTTAGGTTTTCTATAATTAAATAATATTACTATAGTATTGTCGGTTACGTTATACTGTAAGGTATATGGTAACTATACGTATTACTATATATATAGTAATATACTTTCCGCACCCTACTAGTAATAAGTATTAGGCATTTAGCGCTAGCTATAGCTAATCGCATAGTAATTAGTAAGTAATCACTACACTATAGATCTAGAACCTTATATAATACTTTATACTATATAATATAAAAATAATAATAACAAATAATTAGAATACTACTTTATACCTATATAGTAAGATTATATATAGTATATATTACCCTCTAGATAAACTAATACTAATTAGTAGTTAACTTTTTTATTATACTACTATACTATAAATTAATAAAGCTTATTATAATAAAAATAATAATTATAAAAACTCTATATCTAAAATCTATATGAAATAAAAAATTATAAAATTTATTATTTAGACGCCTTAGACTTTCCTTACTTTAAGACCTCGCTAGAAACTTCTAAATTATATACTAACTTCTTATAGATAGCTATTATTATAATACTAATAACTATACTTAATTTAGTTTGAAAATAAGGTATTTTCTAATAACTACTATTAGGAGGCTAATAATTATACTTAGTTTTTACTTAAAGGAATAAATTTAATAAATATAATAACCCTCTTTAAGCTATTACTAGAGTTTTAATACTAGAGATTTATAATATCTCTAGTTTTAAACCCTTAAGAGACCTATATAGCTTCTTGAAAACTCTTTTAATACTTTACTTTTATAATAATATTTAAATTAACTCCTATAGGTAAGACATTTACCCTAAATACCTCTATACTTATAATAATAGTATTTTTAAGTATTTCTATCTTTATAAAACTCTACTAATATTTTAATCTAATATCTTTTAGCTAAATCTCTAATCTTAACTATATAAAGATTATAAATAAAAACTCTGTAAAAATCTCTATTTATATAGTATACTAAGTAGCTTTCTATATATATATAAAACTCTATAGCTTAGAATTCTTTTAGATATTTAAAAGTAATTTTAAGGATTAATTTCTAATAATATAGTAACTTATTAGTATTCCTATATTATACTATTCTAGAGATTACTTTATAGTATATAGTATTAAACTTAATATAAATAATAATTAAATCTTTATAGTATTATACTAACTATCTTAATAACAAGAATTTAACCTATAGACTTATAAGGAATTTTAAGAAATCTTAAAATATTATATTAATTTTAAGACTAATTTTAAAAAGTATTTTAAATAGGTTAATAACTTTATATTAAAAGAATTAGATTTTATTCTACTTTTTTATAATACTTAATTTAAAATTAAATATATAATACTAGTAATATTCGTATAATAAGAAATTAAGAAGAAATACCTATAGCTAACTTAAGTAACCTATATACTTATAATATAAAATAGGAGATTTCTATTATAATAGTTAATTTTACTAACTTTATATTTAACTATCTTAAAGCCTCCCTAATCCTAAAAAAAGTATTATAAATATACTTTATATCTTACTTCTACTACTTTTTTTAATAATACTTCAGCTAAATTTACTATAGACTTTATAAAATTATATAATAAGTATATAAAATATAACAGAAGACTATATAATATATTTAAAATAAAGATCTATATTTTTTATAATTACTACCTTAAGCTTAGTATTTTATATTACGTATAAACTAGTATATTTTTAATTATACTAAAAGATCAGGCTCTTAAATATTATTTTAAATATTTAAGTAACCTTAGTTTCAACTTATAGTTTAAATAAATAACTCGCCATATTAAAAACTACTTTAAAAATAATAAATATTAGTAATTATACCTTTCTAACTAGTAAAATACTATATTTCGAAGTATTATAACTAAAAACCCTAAGAAGAATAAAAAGGAAACTCTTAAGGCTCTTATTTTCAAACTTACCTATATCTAGAAAGCCTTTTTATTAAACTTCTATATAGATATAATATTCTACTTCTAATTTATAAGTATATATTATAATATATTTAAATACTAGTTAGCCTTCTTTGGTTTTATAATAATTTCTTAGAATTTCTATAACTAGTTAAGATTAGTTATAAGTAATATTATATTATTCTAAAAATTATAATACGTTTAGGATAGTAGAAATAATAATTAGAAATAAGTTAATAATTAATTTTAAGTTAATTATATATATAATTCTTTTTAAAAGTATTCCTAAAGTATTATACTATATAATACTTAATATCTTATTTATATAACCTTATAAAGCTTATAACTACTTATTCTAAATAGTATTTATCTTCTTTATCTAACTATATATAGTTATTTAAATAAGAAGTATTATATATATAGTAAAATGGGTTATTAGTCTATAAGGTATACTTTTAAAGAAAAATATATTTTATTTAATTAGTATAAGTTCAATATCAACCTTAAGGTATACTTTATAATAATATATTAAGTTTTCCTTACTAAATATAAGAATATTAATAGTTTAAATAATAACTTTAAAACCCCCTTTTAAGATTATAAACCTAATAATACTATTATATAATACTA
Source organism: Colletotrichum orbiculare MAFF 240422 (assembly GCA_000350065.2). Taxonomy (NCBI): domain Eukaryota; kingdom Fungi; phylum Ascomycota; class Sordariomycetes; order Glomerellales; family Glomerellaceae; genus Colletotrichum; species Colletotrichum orbiculare. The sequence continues at coordinate 2,409,511 of AMCV02000007.1, forward strand.
AATATAATATAAATTTAAAGATAAGATTATGATTTTTTCTAAATAGTTTTTAATATTATTTTTTAGTAAAGACCCTATTATTTTTAATAGAAGTAAAATTATAAGAATCGTTTAAGACTAAGTAATACTTTATACTTTTACTTAAGGTAGTATTTCTAGTAGTAAAATTGATAAGAAGAGTAGTACTATAGCCCCTATATTTATATTTATACTTAAAAACTATTACTTAAGTATTATCTTTCAAAACATTTTACCTAACTTAGGTATAGTTAGCTTCTTAACTACTAGGTATTCCTAGTTTACTATATTTAAATAGACTATTAATCTTTTTATAATCCTTATATTTCTATAAAATAAACTAATAATATTATATTTTAGTAGAGTTTTTCTAATTACTATACTTAGGATAGTTAATATTTTTATACTTCTAAGTATTATTATATTTTATGTAATACTATATAATACTTTTTTCTTATTCTATTTTATAAATATAAATCGACTTAGTATTATATTTAATAATATATATAACTAGTTCTACTAAAGTAAAAAAGTCATCCTAATTATTTGAAAATAGGGGTATCTATAGCTACTTCTTAATAAGGAGAAAATAATTACTTCTATATACCTTATAGAGGTAGAGATGTAAAGACTCTACTATTACTTTAGATATCTAGCTATTTTATATTTCTATAATATCTTTAATAAAACGGGATATCTAGTTAACTATTATACCCTTAAAATACTTAAGAAGTACTATTACTAATACCAAATATATAGTATAACCTCTTTATACTTTCACTTTACTATTTATAGTAATATCAACTTTAATTTTAAGATTATTATTAATATTATCTATATTAATAACTACTTTATACTCTATATTATTAATATTATAATAGTATTTAATACTACTTAATTTTTACTAAATATCTTAGTAAAAGTAATATAGGAAGCTTTTAAGGTATATTAGATTAATATATACTAAAACCCTCCCGATTTTATTATAATTAATATAAGTATAACATTTCAATCTAAAGACTTTAGATTAGAAGTAAAAATAATAGGATTAATAGTCTGTATTATTCTAATTGAGGTATATAATAGTATTAGTAAGATTAAGTAATACTATATATTTTTCTACTATATAGATAAGATCTATTATAATAAGATACTTATTACTACTTAAGAAGTATCTCTTTAAGTAATATATAAAGTAATTAATAATACTACTAAGCTTAATAGTTTTATACTTATTCTATTTATTTTTAGAGTATACTCCTATTTTATAGAAGATTTAACTTTTTCTCTAGATATTATTATTTAGACCTATATTTATATATAAAACTACTAAAGAGATCTATTAGGAATATACTAAGTATACTATTAATACTACTTTAGTAATATACAATAATTTAGATATTTCACATATTATAACTTTTTTATTCTAATTTTTAATATATATATAATAAGAGAAAAATAACTAGTAAGGTTTATACTACCTTTTTATTATATATAGTAAGATATATATTCTTAAGTTTATTTATAACTTTTAAGAATTTCAATCTATAGCTATTAAACTATATTTTAAGAATAGTAATTAAGAAATCTTACTAAGTTATATTAATAAAATACTAATACTTTTTAAAATACTAATACTTAAAAGTACTTATAATAAATCTATAAGAACTAATACTACTATAGTGAGAAACCTAATACATTATAGAAATATATATTCTTATAGTAGTATTTTAATTTTATTTATAACTATTCTTATAAAGCTCCAGAATACTTAGTAAATATTATAAATTACTATTATTATAAATAATAGTAATACTACTATTATTAATAATAATAATCCCCCTCCTACTTAAATAATTAGTAATATATTATTTTAACCTTAAATATATTAGATCTAGCTAACTTTAAGTTATATAACTTATAGGAGTAGCTTACCTTCTTAAGATTTTAACTAAAAACCTTATTTTATAATATACTTTATAGCTAAAGAATAGTTTAATATAGTATTAATACTTAATCTTTATAAAAAAATATTATTACAATATTTAGACTACTATTTAAAAAATCAATTAAAAAGGAAGTTAAGAGTATTATTACTAATAATATTATTAAAATTATCTAGTATAACTTTATTTTCTATAAGAATTATAAATATTTTAAATTTTATATTATTAATAAAATTAAGAATAAAGATACTAAGAAGGTATATAAAAAGTTAAAACTTATAATCCAAAACTTTAGAAATAATAGTAAGTTCGAAATATCAATATAATTACTAATAATCTAATAAAGTAGCTAATAGTTAATTTTAGCTATAGCCCTAACTTTCCTCTAGTATATTAATATAACAATATAGTTCTATAATATTATATAAACCTATATTTAAACTAAAATAGAACTTATAAAACGTATTATAACTAAACTACTTTTATACCTTAAAGATTAATACCCTCTTAGCTCTATTATAATTATTTTTAAACTACTATATAGTTTTACTAAAACTAATACTTACTAATAGGCAACCTATTCTAAATACTATAAAGAATAATTATAAATAGAGATATCAATATATAACCTATACTTCTTTATCTTATATCTTAAAAATAATACTTTTAGCTTTATAAATATATAAACTAATAATACTTTTAGCCTTTTAGATACTACCTTCTCATACTATAAAGATAAAGAGCTCTAAAAAGCCTTTTTTAAAGCTAAACCTAAAATAGTTTTCTTAAAAGTAGTATTACTAATATTTAATAGAAATATCTTATTATTCAATAGTAATACTTTCTACTTATACTAAAAATACTAAGACTAAAAGCTTATTCTTATTAATATATATATAATACTTAAAATACTTAAAAACATATATATTAAATAATATATATATAAGGTATATCTTATTTTAATATATTAACCCAAAGTATTATTTAACTTCTCCTATATAATATAAAACTAATAACCTTTAGGTAATAATACTACTATATTTAATAAACACCTTAAATAGCAAATTAAGTATTTTAACTATAATTTTAACTTCATACTACTTAACCTCTCTAAAATATACTTTTACATTTTTATTAATAGCTTATTTATTAATAATACTAACCTCTTATTTTAACTAGGATTTATAATAATTTTAAACTAAGAAACTACTATTAGTAATAACTAGTTTAACTTCTATAGTAACCTTATATATTATTCTTCTATAAAAAATAAAAGAATTACTAAGAGTATACTTACTTTAGAGAATTATACTATAATAATTAGTATAGATTCCGCTTATATTATAATTATATTACTTAAGAAGATCTTCTAGTATTAAAAACTCCTTTAGATCTTAACTATTATATATACTAATTTATACTTATTCTATAAGTACCTTATAAAACTTAGTACTACTAAAGAAAAATGTTTTATAATTGATATTATAATATTAAAGTAGTTATATAAATACTACGAATTCTACGAAATATAGTAGATTAATAGAGATAATAATATCGCTAATACTTTTATAAAAAGTATACCAAATTATATTTTTAAGAGATTTATCGATTTGAACTATATAACTATTTAAATAGAAAGATAGGTGATTTAAGTAGAATAGATAAATAGGTATTTAAATATTATTAAGGTAAAAAAAGTATAAATTACTAAAAGTACTATTTTTTACATAAATAGATAGGCATTAAAATATATAACAAAAAGAAAAGTTATTAGTATTAATTGTATTATACTATAAGGTATATAGTAATTATATATATTACTATATATATAATAGTATACTTTCTGCATCCTATTAGTAATAGATACTAGGTACCAATACTAGCTATAGCTAATCGTATAGTAATTAGTAAGTAATTACTATACTATAGATCTAGAGTTTTATACAGTACCTTACGTTATATAACGTAAAAATAATAATAACAAATAACCAGAATACTACTTTATACCTATATGGCAAGATTATATACAGTATATATTACCCTCTAGATAAACTAATAAGTATAAATAAAATGTTACTAGTATTAGTTTATCTATATAGGCTACTATACTATTGCGCTATTAGATTAATAGTTAACCTGTATAGTTTATATATACTATATAGCTATACTAGCTATATGGCTATATAGATTATATAGGCGCTATTTCTATATATGTAGCTACATACTATGTAATATAATAATAAGAACAATAAATAACCAGAATACTACTTTGCATTTATATAGTAAGATTACATACAGCATACTTTACCCTTAGGATAAACTAACAGTAGTTAATAATAATTTATTTAATATTACTATTAATCTCTTAATATATTATAATTTAAATACCTTATTAAATAATCTTATACTAGTTTTTACCTTATTTATCCCTAAGCCTAAAGAGATACTTATTAATCCTAATTTGAAACATACTTAGAAATTAGCATTCAAAATTATAATTAGTATTTTTCATCCTTATTCTATTATTAATAATACCTCTCCTACTTGAAATATTCTCCTTAATTCTTTTTAAGAAACCTCTTTTATTTATTACTTCTTTTTAGATTATATATTATTTAATGAAATTTAAAACTATTACTTTTCCTTTATACTTCTTAGTATTAATACTCTTATTAATCTTATTAAATTCATTTATAATTACTAAACTTTCAAAATTCCAAGCTAGATCGCTGATACTACAAATACGTATCTAATTAAAATAAACTTAATATTTAAATAATAGTATAAACTTAAAGTAAATTAATTCAAATTATTTATTTAATTATACTTCACTAAATTTCCTAAATTACTAAAACTGTTAATACTTCTACTTCTACCTAAGAGCTCTAATATATTTAAAACTAGTAAGACTAGAATAACTCTTTTAAAGGAAATTATTATTCTAATAAAAAAACTAACTATTTCTATTAGAATCAAATATCCCTATAGATATCTTAAAAAAATCCTATTTTATCCCCTCTCTTTAAGAATAAAGAGGATAACTTAGTTAGTAATCTTTTAGTTATTAAAGAAGAATAAGAAGAAGTCAAACTTATTATTGATAATATCAAGAATAAAGAAGATAATACTAATAAACCTATTAAATATTTAAGAAAACATATGAAAATTATATTTATATTTATAAAGGAAAATATGAAAATAATAAATTCAAAAGTTTCTTTTAAGATAAATGGCCTTACGTATTGATTAAAAAATACAAAGTATTAACTAGTCAACTTAAATAAGAAGTCTATTATTACTAAATATATTCTAATAAAGTCTACTCTTTCAAAGAAAAGTAATTTAGATAGGATTATAAAAGAATATAATAATTAACTTTTGAAGATAAAGATAGTTAGTAATACTCAGCTTATTCAAACTATTCCCTATATTATTTGTTATTCAGATTTTACTTTGTTTTATAAAAGCTATTTTTATACTATTAAAATTAATAGCTAAGACTTACTTTGTAACTATCATTATTAATATAGAATTAAGTTAAAAAGACTTTATATTCTAGTTTCTCAAAGAACTTATAAAATATTTAAGACGTATTTGACTATCCTTCAGATCTCTACTAAAGATAAGATAAGTAATTTAATTTGAATTTTTAATTCTAAGTCTAATTTCTTATAGCTAAAACAATAAGAAGGGTAGTAAAGTAAGGAAATTATTTTAACTTAAACTCTAATTTAAATAGTAGAAAGAATTTAAATTAGGCTTTTTTAAGATAGAAGTATCTCTAAATTTACTTTTAGAACTCTAATTATTATATAACTTATTATAATTTAATTATCTTAAATATTACTATTTACTTAACTTCTTATTATTAATCCTAATTTTAGTATTTTCATTATTTCAACTAGGTTTCTTATTAATTAAAATTTTATATCTTAAATACTTATTAGAGGATTTAGAGATTAGAATCTTAGGCTTTAGGTAGTTCTTAGTAGTTTTAGAAATTCGAATCTTAATTTTAATATTCTAATAATTAGCTTTAGTAGTTTTCTTCTATTTCTTAGATTAAGTCTAGTCTTAATTCTCTTTTTTAGAAGATACAATTAATTTACTATATTTCTCTAGGTTAACTCTTATATACTAATTATAACTTCTTATTTCTTTATTCAGAATTCTAAGTTTAAATAATCTATTTTAAATTAAATATAATTTTAAATAGACAACTGTATTCTTTATAAATAACTTGAGGAGTTCTACTACCTCCTAACTTTTAATATAAATACTACTATGATATTTTATTAAATAGTTAGATTTTAGAAATACAAATTACTTATACATATTATTTAAATAGTTAGGAATAATTCTAAGAAACTTATTTATCTATCTTAGCTAGTATTGAGAGTATTATTTATAGATCTATGAAGTTGAGATATATTTTAAATTATTTAAACTTTATTTAAATTAAAGTTTTCATAAGTCTATCTATTAGTGTTATATTTATAGGTATATATATTACTATAAAACACTTTTCTAAATATTCTTAATATTGTTATATTTATTAAATATTTATATATTAAAACTTAATAAATAGATATATATTTTTTAAAATAACTAGTTTAATAATTTAATAGTCATTATAATAGAATTTCTAAATATCCCTAAGGTAAAACTGAATATTTTGAAATAGTTTCTTTAATGTTATTACCTCTTTTGAAATATACTGAAAACTAAGAAGTTCTGTTTTAATCCTTAATATTATAATATTACTTTATTATATAGTTTTCTATTAGATTAGCCTTCTAAATAAAGAGATAATATAATTACAATTTAACTTTAAGTTTTTTTAGAATCTATAAAAGAAGTATTCTTAGTAATTAGGAGTATTTAGAATACCTTATTAATATCTTCTGAATTTCCAAATTATAATATAAAGAATCTTATCTTATAGAAATACTGAATTATATAACTAATAGTATTTTAATATATTTAGAAAAGGTTTATAAGATATCTTAAAAGTGGAAAATATATAAATAAGATATCTAATTATATTATAATTAATATATAAAGAATTAAACCTTCTTTTATCTAATATATATAAACCTCTTAAAGTATAGTTTAATTATTATCTATAGTGGAAGATATTACTAGAAGTAACATTATAAAAATTAATCTATATTTAAAATTAAAATATTCTGTGATTTTAGTAATATATATATTATAAACTAAGTAAATCTTCTAGTATTGTTAATCTCTCATTATTTAAACTTCTAAGAAATACTTAATAGGACCTTATTCCTTAAGTTTATAAGTATACTTTATATTGAGAATAATCTCAAAAGTATCTTTTTAGCTACCTTATAGTATAATAGAAGAATATTATTTATATAGAAAAAGATGTAAATATTGAAACTCTTATTTTTAAATAGATAAAGCTTCTCTAGGTATACGAAAAGGTTTAATAACTTAAAAGTAATATAAAAGGTTTCATGATAAAAAAGAAGTATATCTTAAAATTTATAAAAAGCTTATTGAAGTTTAATATATTTCCTTATAACTTTAACTCTATCTAGTAGTTTAACTATTATTAGAAGTTGATTAAGCTTCTTTATAATATTTAGAAATATATTAATAGTATTAAACTATAGGACTTTGATGTTAAAGTTATATTATAATTATTATAACTATTTAAATTATTTAAATAATTAGTATTATTATATATATAGTTTGTAGTAAATAAACCAATTATATATTTCTATTTATATAACTCCTCACTTGATACTACTTTAAATAATTATATATATAAATCTTATAAATTAAAGTCTATTTAAAAACAAGGGGTTTAGTCTTAATATTCTAGTAATTTATTTCTGACTAGGTATCTTTCTCTTTTAATCTTATAATTTTAGCTCTTATTACTTTTATAAAGGATTTTTATAGTATTTCTAATAGACTAGTAGTATCTTTCTAAGTCTTTAGTAGTATAATTAATTAACTAATATATATTTAAATCTTAGTAGAAAGATCTTTCTTCTTTAATACTATATTTCAAGTAATAAAGAATGCTATTAAAAAGTTAAAACTATCTTTATTAAATTTCTATTACTAATTAGATAAGTAAGTATTAGTAAAACTATCTTATTCATACTTTATTAAATATAAGATACTATTATTATATTCTTTGAAAAGTACTATATAATTACTGATATTAATTTCTAGTTAAAGTTATTATTATTATTTAATTTTATATTATTTAACTTATTTCCTAAATATTTAAACTTATTATGCTAGTTAGTTGAAATTTAGAATTATATTTTAATCTTCCTTAAGTTCATTAAATTGGAATCCTAAAGTATTTATCTGTATACTTATTTATAATACGTATCCCCTCTTAATCAGCTAGATCTCTAATTTCAAATATATTATTTAACTTTCTAACTATTAGCATATTTCTTGGATTCTTATTACTACTAGGAATTATTTCTTCTAGTTAAAACTAATGAGAAGTTTAAATTAATCCTAATAGTTCAAGTATTAGTTTAAATATGATTAAACCTTTTTTATTAATCTTTAAAACTAATTCTAAGTTTAATTTAATATTTTAGGCTTTGTTTAATATTAATAGAATAATTAATAGAAGAGAAGTCTTTTTATTAAGTATTCTTATTATTCTAAAATCTCTAAATATTTTAAGAATAAGGTTTTTATCTTTTCTAATAATTAACTAAACTAGTAGTTTTATAACTTCTTTTATAAATATTGTATATAAATCTTATCTTAAGTAAAATTTCATCTTATTAAATTTAATATTTTAAATAATAATAATTCTTTAGAGGGTAAAGATTTAAATCCTATAGAAATTATAAGTATTAAGAATATAGCTTATTAGGTATCTAATATATCTCTTAGGTTTAATTTTAAATAATCTTTTTATAATACTTTATTTATAGTATTTCTTAAGTAGGTATATTTAATATCTATAAGTATAAATCTATTTCTAGTAAGGATATAAGTTTTAATAAAAGCTTAGAGTATATTCTAATACTTAGTAATAAAGATACTATTTAAATTAGGTTTCTTTAATCTTATATAATAATCTCTAATTACTTTAAATATTTAGAAATATATTATATAGTATAGCTACTACCTAAATTACTTCTATTTAAAGTTTAAGTAGTAGTTTTATAGTTTCTCATATTTATATTACTTAGGTAATTAGTTTTTTTCCAACATACCTACTTATTCTAATTAGCTTTTTAATATAAGAGGGAAATAGCTGAAAATTGATTTCTTATTCTATCACTTATATTTAATAATCAGTTTCTCTAATAATTACTATTATAGTTTATTTAATATCTTATTGAACTTTATATATTAAAGAACCTTTCTATTATTTCATCTAACTCTTAAATATTCCTAGTATTTAAAAGACTGAATTATAAGTTTTATTTAGTAATAGGAATATAAAGAAAAAGCCTGAAAATCCATTTTTAATAATACGTACTTAGGAGTTACCTATAAAAACCCTAAGAAACTAAGAATAAGTCCTAAGTGATATAGTAAAATAAGTAAATTAAATATAACTCTAAAAAGCCTTTAGAGATAACTTATTAAGAATAAGTTTTTATATAGTAAGAATAGTTTAATTATCTTAATTCTGTAGTCTTTACTTACTAAGTATTAAGGATTAATTACTTAAGAGTATTCTACTCAAAATATCTTACTTAAAGGTATTATATATATGTATTATTAAACTATATTTCTAGAAGGGTTACTTTTAAGTAAAGTTAAGAGAATAATATACTTAGAGATATTATAATAATATTTGAATTATTTAAATGAATTATAAAATAATCTAAAATTAGCTTATCTTTAAGAACCATAAAGCTATACTTTCTAAATACCTATCTTATAATAATAGATTAATTATTTAGGCTAAATCTGAAAATATAATTCAAACTTATATATTACATTCTAACTTTATTAAGAAATAGAACTTCTAAACTAAGATTACTATAAGAGTTTTCAATATAAACTATTTTATTTAATATTAAGTCTAATATCTTCTTCTTATTTAGACTATTAAAAATATTCCTAATTACTTACTTATTTTATCTAATTATAAAGAATCAGTTAAACTACATTAAGTTATATCTATCTTTTTACTTAATCCAAAAACTCTTTTTTTGAAAACAATCTATTAAATTAGTAATATAAATTATTCTATAGCTATTAAATATTATATTTACTAAAAATAAATAAGATCTTTAAATAGTTAAGAAATTCTGAAAGGGATTTTAATTAACCTCTTAAGTAGTTAGAAGTTAATACTTATATATATTGAATTAGAAAGGTAGTAGCTACTACTATTAAACTTGGTACTTAAAAGAATTATTTTAAGTTTTAAAATATCTAAAAGTATTTCCTTAACTTTATTAGTATATCCCTTAGAATGTAACTATCTTTTTATTACTAGTTTCTAGTAGAATATTTAGAACTTAAAATTATTTATTCTATTTATAATACTATTTTAAATAAAGACTATTAGCTCAATATATAGGAGTTTAATATATACATTTATAAAAATATACTTAATATACTTATAGTTCTCTTAAAAGTATAAGGAATTTATAAGATTATATAAGTATTTTAGTTTTAACTAAAATACTTTATCTAACCTTCTGATAAGAATAATTAATATAAATAGTATTTTACTATAGTTCTTTATTAAGACTTTATCAGTATAAGATACAATAGAAATAATTTCTCCATACTTAGCTGGATTATTAATATATAAGTTTAGAATTTCTCTTTTTATAATATTCTAATATTAAAACATAATTTAATTAAGTTAAATATATTAACTAAGTATTTAAAACTACTTTTTAATAAGAAGAATTCCCTAGATTTTAAGAATCTAATATATAACTACTTAAAAGTAGTTAATATACTATTTATTATATTATACTAAACTAGAGATATTTAAAATATCTTTCTTAAGGATTTTCTTATATTCTACTTTAACTTATTATTATATAACTAAATTATTCTAAATATAGTACTACTTTAGAATTCTTAAAGAAACGTAAAAAGAGATATCATGATTATTAAAGAGTTCTATTTAAATATGTATTAATAGGTTATTATTAATAAATATATTGATTTATATTTAAATTATCTTATAGTATTTTGTATTTCCTCAGAATTGGATTCTTAGACTATTTAAAACTTAAGATCTACTATATAATTATTAAAGATATTCTTAACTAATAGAGTTAATAACTTAATATTTTTAGGTGTCTATTAAGTAGTACTTTTTTAGATAAACTATTTCTTAAAGTTAAATAGATTAATTAATTTTTAGAAATTAAGATCTAGCTTGATATTTAGATTAAGGTATTTCTAAATATCTTGGCTAGTTGTATAAAATTATAAGATGATATATTAATGGTTAAAATTAGAGCTATTAGATACTTTTATTATTTTGTTAAAACTACTAGTAATAAAGTATATTATTTTTAAGTAGTTTATTAAAGAACTAATATAATAGATTAAAAAGGATTTCTTTTATATTTACTATTTAAAGATAGTTAAGAAAGTAATTAAATATTCCTCAGCTTATAACTATAATCAATAAGTAATACAGTATATAGTCTGAATATAGGTTATTAAAAAGTACAATCTATTCAAATTAGAATGAAGTATTTAAATATGTATAAATAGAGCGGTTAGGCCTTATTTATTCTAATATAGCTGCTTGGTAAGCTTTTCACTATACCTATTCTTATATATATATAATTAGCTAGAGTCTAATTCTAATTTGTAATATAATTATTCTTTTACCTCAATAGTTATTACTGAGTTCTAAAGATTTCTATAGTCTATTTATATAGTTTATTAATAGTCAGCTTTATTTCTCTAATAATATTATAGAAGATATCGATTATATTATATATTTAGTATATAATTATATATATTTCTTTATCAACTTTCTTTTATAAGTCTTAAAAGTTCAAATAGATATATTTAAATAAGCTAAGTCTAATTATTATTACTTTAAATATTTCAATTATATTAATATAATTATAATTTTTAATAAATATCTGAAGATTCATATTCTTCTACTTTTTATAATAGGTATCATAAGTTATAGGGATTTCAAACTTATTTCTAACCATAATAATTATCTAGATAATTGAAAAGTAATCCTAAATTAGTATAATTAATATCTTATAATATATATATATTTATCTAATTAATATGTTATTCAATATTACTCTTATATAATTCTATCTACTATTATAGCTAATTTATTGAGTAATAAATATCTATATCTTATCTTTAGAGATATTATAGTTTTTACTTATATATCTATTACTTAATTAATATACCTTACTAAATAATACCTTAACTTTCTTATAAAATTAGCTAAAGAAAATATACTATTTTGGGGATATTTAGTAATTTCTCCTAAGATATATATAGAGCTTTAAGGGTTTTTATAATCCTAGTTATTATTCTTTTTAATTAGAACTATTTCTTATAATAGAATTCTATATAAATATAATTATCTAGGTATTTAATTTAGCTAGCTATAGGCTTAGTATTAATATACTTCTATTAATTAATATTAATAATATTATTTAGACTAGAGTTATTTCTTTTTTTAAATTTTCTAATATAAAGAATTATTATTTCTTAATAGATATAAACTTTCTATTTTTTGAAGATTATTCAATATATTTTAAACTCTTCTTAATCTCTTATTTTAAATAATAATAACCCCTCTAGTTAGCTTTAATATCCCCTTCTGTCTATTAGATCCATATATTCTTATTAAATATTTCTACTTACTTCTCCTTGATAGTCTCCTTACTTATAAGGAAGTATATTCTTCTATTAATAAGGTAATTCTTAAGTAATTACAATATTCTTCTTTTTATTATAATAAAAGTTTCCTCTTAATCTCAAAAGACTCCCTAATAAGTATCTTATAAGTCTTTAAAATAGAAGTCTTATTCTTTCTATATTTATATATAGTACTAAATATACATATCATTAATACTTATATTTCTTTTAGAAGGTATAACCTATTCTCCTTGTCATTTAAATATAACTTTCTAATATATACTAATTAGTATTTTATTTCTATTTATTAAAATACTTTCTTATACTTATTAATATAAGTTATTATATTTTAGGTACCTTATATTTTTCTAGAATTATCAATAGGATCTAGTAAGGAAGATATAGTCTTAAATAATAGGTTACGAGAGTATTTATAGTTAATATAGCTTTATTATATCTTAATTATAAGTATTCTCTAAAAGCTATAACCTTAGAAGTATATATACTTATTAGACGAATTATAATTACTAAATAGAAGTCTCTTTTCAATAAAGCTCTATATATATCTTATAATTAGGATTCTTAAAGATCTCTTAAAATAAACTTCTATCCAATTTTTATATTTAATAATATATTTAATAATATGTATAGGTTAGCGTGGCGTACCATAACTAGAAGTAATATTAAAATTAGTATAATTATTAATTTAATCCTTTTAGCTATAATTATATATTATAACTATATAAATATACTATTAATAGTAAATAGAGATAATAAGAAATGAAAAATGAGTATTATATACTATTATTATATATATTTACTAATATATAAAATAGCGTTTCTTCTTAATATCTTATAGAGGGTAAATTTGAAAACAATAACTATTATAACTATTAAATAAGTAGTAATATCTATTTTATCTTATTAATATATAGCAATTCCGTCTTATATTATCTCTTATATTTATCCTTTCCTTTTATATTTCAGATCTTATTATTAGTTATTAAATACCTTCTTCCTTAGATGTCTGAGATATTTGATAATTATATTTAGCTAAATAGCTATATATTTGAATATCTACTTAGGTTTTCCTATATTATTTAGTAAGTAATATTAATTAGTCTTATATTATTATAAATAAGTAAATACTTAGGAAAGTAAATACTTAGGAAATACTTAAAGATAGGAATAACCGATAACAGTTTTATAATACCTTAAGCTTTAATATTATTCATTATAATATTAGAAGTTTCCTAGTTCCCTAGATATTGCTATAGAATATTTATTATGAATATATATTATATAGAGGGGATATATTATAAATATAGTTATTATTATTTTATATTGCTAGCTTCTTTATATCACGTCTTAAAATCTCCTTATTAAATAAAATAAAGCCTTTTTGAAAAGATTCTTTCTCTCTTATTAATTATGACCCAAATTCTAAAAGTTCAGTTAAAAAGTAGATATCTTGTACTCTTCAGATTGCTTTTATTAAGACAAAATGTACTATATTATTATAATTATTAAGTTGATTTCTTATTATCTCTCTACTTATTAAATATATATAAATTATTAGGGGATAATAATAGGGAATAGTAATTTATTATAGATCTTTCTCTTTTATTTATATTACTTTTATTGTATCTATTATTATACTCTTGATTTAGTGAGTAAATAGGAATTTAAATCATTATTTTGTTATGAAATAAATATAAATAATATCAAATTAATAAATCATTACAAATTAACCCTCTTTCCCTATTTTTACTATATAGGCTTCTAGAGGTTATATTAATATCTTAGGGTAATATATAATTATAATAATTTTAAATTTATCTATTTTTACTATAAGAGGAGCTAATAGCTCACTTTCTACTACAACTATTAGTAGACATGCTACCCCCTAAAGTATAACCTTAGCCTTCTTATCCCCCTACTAACTACTATAGCTAGCTTCTAATTAATCTGGGGCTAAACCCCTCGTAGTTATAGTAGCTAGTATACTTACCTTATATTAATCTGTTTAATAACAAATAACTAACAACTCCTTCTATAATAACCTTACACCTTTATACCCTTATACTCTTATACTTTTATAACTATATATAATTCAAATATCTCAAAATATTCAATTACTACTAATTACAAATACTCTATTCAAACATTTATCATAACCTTAATATTTATAACCTTAATATCCCTATCATAAACTAAGCCCTAGCTACTTTTAAAATAAGATTTTATATTACTAATATAAAAGCTCTCTATTATTAATATAAACTAACTTATAATCTCTATATAAGTATAATAAGACTCAGCTTACTCTTATTAGTAAATAATCTTAATATATTGATTAAATATACTTAACATATAAATGATACTTATATAAATATAAATACTTCTAATATAACTAAATAATATTTAAAACCCTTATAATTATATTACTATAATACTCTAAAATATTTAATAAGTAGTATTAAAATAAAATATCAAAATACAATATCAATATTAAAATATTATCTAATTAATACTTAATCTCTAATATTACTTACTTAATATAATAACTTATAGAATAATTAGATATTTTCCTCTTAAATATCTATAGACTACTTTTTAATTATAACATTTAGAATAATCTTATCAAAACTTAGTCTAATAAACTCATAGTTTTAATTATAATAATTATAACTAGATATCTCTATACTTATTCTATAATACCTTTTTTATAAATAGCTATATAAATTTTAAAGAGATTTTAGTTCTATTATAAAGATATAAATATGAAAGAATAATAAGCTATAAAACACCTAGCTTTTAATACTTTATTTTATCCTATCTTTAAGAGGTTTATAAAAATTCTCAACCCTATAACCTTAGTAGTTATATTTAGCTATATATATTAAACTTTAGCCTTAAGAAGATTCTCTCTATATCAATTATTATTATAAAGTCTTCTACTACTATAAAGTTAAATATTAGAGCTAGAAGTATAATTATCTATAATAATAAGTAATTCCATTACTATTTTAACTAGTTATAAGCTAGTATCAGTACGAATACTATTATCAGGTAAAACTTATAGTTAAATCTATATATAGAGTATAGAACTTAAATACTATTCTAAATATAGAGTAAAAGTAACTAAATCTATTTTTACTATATAGGCTTCTAGAGATTTCTTTAAGAAGTATTATAATTTCATCTCTTTAGATTATTCCTTATTAATCTATAATTAAATAATAATAAATAGTACTAGTAGTAATAAAATACTACTAATTAGTATTAGTTTATAATTAGTAAATATTATAATTAATTAATTATATAAATAGTATATAACTAGTTATCTCTATTCATAATATCTATATCTAGGTTATAATATATATATATATATACTATATATTATAGGGATAAATCTATATAATAATCCCTTTATTCTTATTAGTCTAAATAAGTAAGTTAACTACTCAGTTACCTATTACTACAGCTTTAGCCACCTTAGTACTATAGTTAACCTAATACCTAATTATAAAAATAATAATTAAAATATAATTTTAGAAGTAGTAAGATATTATATATAAAATTTAAGTAATTAACTATACTCTTTTTATTATTAAAATATTTTAAATTTATAATTTTATAATTTTACTAGTTTTCTTACTAATTAAATCTTTTATATAAAGTTATATATTTATAATTTAAAATTATTTAAATTCTATACTTCTAGATAAAGTTATTTTAGCTATTATAGAAATAATCTAATATTTCTTTAAAGCTTTCTTATATAGTAAGATTAGCTATAGTATTTTTAATACTACTATAAAACCTTTAATTACTATTTCAAATTCTTAAAGTAATAAGAAATATTTCTAAAGCTTAGATAAGCTTTTATACTTTCTAAAGTATAGGCTAAATTATACTTTAGCATATTATTACTATATATACTTTTAATTAACTTATAAAAACTAGATACTAAATATTTTAACTAAAAAGAAGATTAAATAATTACTAGCTTTAGATTTAGATTTCTTAAAAAAAGTTTAAACCTTTAGGTAATAATAACTATATAACTAGCTTTCTAGCTAAAGTAGCTATAATACTATATAATAAGTATATTATAAAGAAGGATTTTAGTAATACTTTCTCTGAAAAAAATTTATTTTTAATTTAAGTATTTTAATTTATATCTTTTAAAATATAAAGCATTTTATAATATTTTAAAAAACTCTTATAAAAAACTATATTTAGTATAATATAAAACCTATACCTATTAAGAACTATAGAAATACTAAGATCTTTATTATAATTAGTAAAAATAAAAAAGTTAAATTATATTTATATAATATTACTTCTTATATTATTCTAACTATAAACCTTATCTTTTTTTAATAGTTATAAAAACAAAACTATTAATAGGATATTAAATTAAACTACTTATTTTAACTATAAAAAAATAATTACACTAAAATTATAACTATTAATATTTAATATAACTAGTAAGTTTTCAAATACTATATATTTTATAAGAAATTAAATACTTTAGTAGTATAGTTAGTATAATATAAACCCTCTTTTAAATATTACTACTACTAGTAGTATATTATAAATATTATTTAAAAACTCCTAAAAAGTAATAAATAATTCTAATACTAGTAGTTAGGGTATCCTAATAGAAAGCTTTTTAACTATTTCGTCTTAGCTATATAAAGTATTTATATTACTAATAGCTATTTAAAACATAATAAGTACTAGCTTATTTAGGAAATATATAAAGTTTATAGTATTAATAAGGTAAAATAAAAAATCTATTATATAAAATATAAAAATACTTTATATATTACCTTTAGGGAATATATTATTTTTAACTTCTACCCCTATTACTAAAACTATAATAGTTATATTTTAGTTTTAATATTTATAAATAGAACTACTAATTACTCCTAAGATTTCTATCTTATTAATTATACTAGAACTATTATTATAGGAATATTTAAGAGTTTTATTATACTTTTTAAATATTAGTATAATATTAATATTAAGGTTTTTAAGTATAATAATAAGATTTCTAAGTATAAGAATCTAAAATATAATCTAACTTCTTAAGGTATATACTTCAAACTATTTACTTTATATACTTAAAGTTAAAATAGAAGTATTAAGTATATTAGAATAATTATTAAGATATACATAAGAGTTATAAAGTATAGGAATAAACTATTTTATAAACTTTAGTTTAAAATCCTATAAGTAGTAGTATTTCTTTATAACTAAATATTAATATACTTTTTAAACTAGTAAATACTATATTAGAAATTTTATAAAACTACTTAAAAAGATAATATTATAAAACTAGATTTAACCTA